>JAYMSP010002958.1:0-21761 GCA_036897095.1 Plantago elongata
ATATATATATATAACTAAACATACTCATCAGAACATTCACAATAACAGCATAACTATCAAGAGGTTTATATCATTGGACTTTACAGGAGATCATGATGTTCATCTGTTGATGGAATGCTTTAAACATCAATGTATAACAGCAAAAACTTATTGAAAAGTGACTATGCTTTTCAAATTAACAACACAGCATTGGTGTCTGGAAACTGATCAAAGATGTTTTCTCAGCAGAAATTGATTTCGACAATCTGAGAGCTGATCATTCCGTCTAGATCCTGCACTTATGATCACTTTTTTTTCGACATTTTACTTCTAAGCACTCGTTGCTTACAGATAGAATCTATCTTAACTCACTTCTATTCGTATTCCTCATACAAGGTCACGCTTTCAAAGTGAGAACTCTTAATACCTGATCAATAGCAGTAGGATTCTTCCCATGGTGAAAAATCGAGATCATAACCGACATTGCCTGAATATGGTTCATGCTAACATTGAACTGATCCTGCAGCATTCTCGCCCTCTCATCGCACATGTTAGCAAGCGTTTCTTTCCTCATCTCAGCAGCATGTGAGTGCATGAGATATAACACAGCAGCAGATATTGATATCCCAAGAATAATCCATACTCTCAAAGCCCTCTTCCAAAAGCTCTTCTTCACTTTGCTAACTGAAACTAAATGCGAATACAGACGGCACAGCTTAAAACCACGCTCCGAAACTTGCTCCCATATATTATGATCCCCTTCTCCATTATCAAGCAAAGAGGCTTTAGAACTCATAATTCCTCCCCCATTAGTTAACCAATGGAAAGAAAATAGACCTAGAAACCAGCAACACAGTAACCACAGAATATGCCCCACCTTCAACCCAAATCCAATCACATGGAGCAAATTCATTTAAACCAAGAGAACAATAATAGATCCAGCTCCCTTACTCTAATTTTGACTGGATATGTACAGACAGACAAAACAGATAGATAGATAGATAGATAGATAGATAGATAGATAACTAGCCAAGCCTAACAAAATCACACCAACCTCAAAATCAAGAACAGAATACTATTTAACTACTGGATAGCAAGCTAGTGCCATAAAAACCAAGAAGTGAGGAAGATGATAATTTTGTCATACATCATCATCACCATGACCGGCCAAAGAAAGAATCAAGGAATCCCAGAAATAAAAATCCAATCTTTTTGAGAAACAAAAACAGAATTTTGATTTCTGTCTGTCTATCTATCCTGTTAGCTTATGAACCAGCCAACCAGAACTCAGAAGCACAAATGCTCCAAGAACAGAACAAACAAGCAAAGATTCTATTTTTTTTAGTATCTGCGAAAGAAGAGGCGAATCTGACAGTAAAAGCTGTAATCTTTGTGATTGTTGAAAACCAAGCTAGTAGCCCAAGTAAGAATCAACCAAGTAGGAATAGGATATCATATGGGTTTTGGGGTTGAAGGAAACTAGTCACAATACAACAAACTCCTGAGGTGAAGGCAAGCAATAATGATTTTATCTTTAAGAGATTAAATGATTGCTTGCTTGTGTGATGGATGAGATGGATAGATGGATAGATAGATGGATAGATAGTGTGAATAAAGAAAAGCAAAGCAAAGGTGAAAATTTGGAAATTACTACTACTTACTACTAGTCGTAGTACTAGCACAATAATAGTAGTAATTTGGTAAGGTTTGTATGTGTATATATGCTATGGTTTTTTGCATCAACAACAAGAAAGTAGAGAATGAATCTTTCTTGTGAGAAGAGAAGAGAAGAGAAGAGAAGAAATGATAATAGAAATGATGAGTGAGTTTATGGTTGTGTTGGTTTAGAAGTAAGTGAATGTGTCTGCTATCAAAAAGGAGATAGGACCATTAAACTCATTCTATCCCATTTCATCCATTCATACATCTCCATCCAACCACAATACAAGATAACTGACTATACATTCTTATTATACTCTATAGTCTATGTTATTATCAATATAATAAACTTTATTACTATGTGTTTTAGAGGCAACATTGGTTTTCATTTATTGTGGATTTAATGTCACACTGCAGACACTTGGGAAAGTGACAAAACTTCTTTGGTAGGAGATGGAAAGGAGGAGAAGGAAAAGGATGCAGCTTGCAAATTGTGGAATATTACCTTTTTTGAATTTCTGTTAGAGTTAAGTTTGTTGGAGAGGGTTGGGGGATTTGAAGTTCATTGACTCCACAAATTGGGGGAGGCTTGTAGATTATGAATATATTTTATATACAGTAGGAATGGCAAAGTAAACTGTGAATACTCAATTAAAATCGTAATGTGGTAAATTCAATTAAAATAGCATGAGCAGACCTAAAAATTGACTACCAAATGCTAAGACACACAACCTTCTAATGTTAAGTTGATCGATAATAAATGCACTTATCATGAATAAATTGAATTTAGGTATTTTACAGGAGGCACGAGGGGCAATATTATCCAGCTTTATGGATTTTGTTTTTTTTACCGGCTAAAGGATGACTCGAATACCCGACCTATTGGTTGGAGGTGAAGCATCTTACCAACTAAGATACACTTCGTTGTTTCTAGCTTTACTGATCTTATCAGTGGATCGCTAAAAAACTTAACCTCGAATAACAATTGAGCTTGAAAAACTAATAATAATTTTTATTATTAGGTAAATCTAATAGTACACAATAATAAAGGTGCTTGTTCGAGAGGGTGCCCTCTAGGTGTGTGAGACATCTCACTGGAGATGTTCCCAAGCTCCTATAACTACTCTTCCATGTGAGTCGTTTGGTATAGAGTATTGTGAGAAAACCCAATAGCTATACATTTACGACATTTTGAGAGTGTTCATACTTCATCGATTACACAATAAAATACATGTGGTTAGAATCTTTATTAAGTGACAAAAATTATAACACGCGATGCATAAATATATGATACCAAAGTATTCAAATAAATAGTCTAAATATATTTAACTTATAAAGTTGAACTTATATTATCAATCAGTTTATTGATTATAATATTTAGGTTATTAGCTAAATGAGTTTTTGTGTACTTCAATAACATAACAATGTTGAAAATATTGACTTAATTAATAATATCGATATTTTTATTAACAATAGATTTTTTTTTTAAATAAATTATGTAGATAATATCGGTAAGAATAACTACCTACTATTTAACATGATTATAGTACTTTGATATGAATTTAATTGTGTAAAGAAGCAGATTATGGCACGTGCATCTGATCCTTTTCATAAAATAATTTCCACCAAATTTGTAAAGTAGAGGTTTTTTTAATTAAGTTATACTCACACCCATCAAATTTTACAAATTTACTCCAAAGAAAAAGGTGCTTTTCCACTAACCAATAAAAATATAATATAAAACATAAATTAATTTCCATCTTCCGCCAGCTTTCGCTTTGTGTTCTCACATGACACATCCACTTAACAAGTCCAACACGCCACCAACTTAACTCCAATATTGTTTGCGCTTCAGTAACTATCTACCCTGCAAATGACACAATTACCCTTGCATGCATACGGAATTTTAATGCGTGTAATATGGTAATTAGGTTGAGGTTCAGTAAATTTAATTGAATAGAACACATCATTAATCTTATATTACTTTTGTAAAACGATGCAAATGTATTCGTTTACTACCAATATACTACTTTAGTACGTGCTACCTCACACTCTTTAGTTCAAGTCTAAATGAACGAAAAATGTGTGTAGAGTTTATTACAAACGAAGCTCTAAATCCTGACTTGAACTACGATATATTAGAATTTTATTTTATTTTCCTTACAATTAAACGGTGTGAAATTTATTAAATTAATATAAAATTATTCAATAATGTAAAGAGACGTGTCAAGTTGAAAATGGAGGATAAGGGAATGATGGAAAGTGGAGAGAAAGAGTTCAATTACAAGTGCTGAGGCCCCATGCATGATGGATACCCTCAAGGTGTTATTTTGTTTTGGCTTTGCTAATCTCGTAGCTATAGCTCTCAAGTGTTTTTATTTGAAGCATATTTCTCCAATTAATGTTCCTTCTAATAAAGATAACAAACTTCACTTCTAGCACACCCTCAAGTTTGGATTTTTCAACTCAAGGTTAATACTTAATTAACACCAATTAGGCAATTATATAATTGACGTTTTCGGTGGATCGATCATACTATTAAAGTGTAGAAATACACTTTCATGAGGCATTCATATCGAATATAATGTTAGATTCGTTATTATCAGAAATGTCACAGTTTTTATAAGTGATTAAATGACACCTGAAATACATCATTTGTACCTATATTTATCATAGTTTTGTATCTAGGTCCAACCATTTCATTCATTAAAATTAATAAAATATTATTAAGGCTAATAAGTTTATAGTAATTAATAAAGAAGATAAATAAAATTAGATATGAAAGGGTTTTAATAATATTCTCTCCGTTATTCTAAAATTTTTCTAACTTTCTATTTTTAATATTACATTACAAACCTTCTAATTTAAGAAAATGAAAGTTTTCATCCCACTAATTAATTCTTTATTATTCTATCACCTACTTTATCATCATTTTATTCACTATCTCACTTACTTTATCTTTCAATTACAATTTTATTAATATTTTATCACTTTTAAAGTAATATTTAATTAATTCTTTTTAAATTAAAATAAAGTAACTTTTTAAAAAGTTTTTATTGAACCGGAAGAGGATTATAAATGTTATGTTGATGCATTGACCCTGATTTGTATCAAGCAACAGCCCATGCATTAATGATGACCAACAAGCATGTCATCATGAGATTAGCCCCACGAAACAATCTACTTGTATGGTTCTGTATCATTAGTCCAAACAATTTAATTTAAATTAATAAGTCGGGTTCGAGTTCCATTAAGAAAAAGAAGAAATAGGTAAAAGAATCAAGAAGGTCATCATGAGATTATTTAACTAGGTTTTAGTGAAATACCAACATTATATGCATAAGATGTGATATAAAAGATTACATTCATAAAACATCGTTAATATTTTTAATCATATATTATCATTCGTATTTAAGTCCAATATATACCAATAATAATGCGGGACCATTTTTATGACTTGGTGATAGAATATCTCAAGTCTATTATTAATTTACCTCATTCTTCATATATGACTTGTCGCACCATCCTCATAGTTTACCCATACCATATCCACAACTATGCTATATATAATATTGCATTATTAAATTAATTAATTAATAAGTAACAATTCAATAATAAGTGTGTATTTTCTTTATTTTTAATTGAGGAATATTGGTCCTGTACATTCCCAGAATTAAATGTGTAGTACTAGATTAGCAGTAGATCTTCCTGGTTGGAAGCTGGAGTCGCATTGAACTTGCTTGCCCATTTTGTTTAAGTTTTATATTTCTACTTGGTTTTCCTCATTTACATGTACCATCCTCATTCCAAACTATATGTGTCGTATATTCTATCTATATTTCAACATTAATAATATTTTCTTTATTTACATTGTACGCATATGTGGTATTCATTCCCACATCACACTTTACACATATGTGCTATATTCTGGAAATGGAAATGTTTAATCGTGAAATATGAGGCAGTACGACTAATCGTAATTTAATATGTGTATTTCAAGTATTTGTAACTGTATCGATTTCTAGTAGAATCGAGTGATGATAACATCAGTTGGGAGGGAGACTAAGGTTATTTTCAACAAAACTAGTTGGTAGCTGGTTAGGTAGTTTTTTTATTTTATTAACGAGCTAATTTGATAGATTCTCAAACCATATAACATTTCAGCTAACTTGTTTGAGAAGTTGCACGTTCACGTAATAAATATTTTATTAAAAAATTTTAATTGAGCTGAAAAGTTAGTGGTAAACCGGATATAATTCTCGGTAACTTTTGAAATTGATAAAACATTGGACAAAAAGACAATTGGGCAAGTGATATTTGACTTTTAATGGTGCATGCTAAGTTGGAACCAGACAAACCCTATTCCATAATTGGAATAGGATTTGTCTTTCTCCTCACATACCTCTTTTGTCAAATTATTATTTTCTCCATTATTCATGTAACATAAAAAAGATTTAAAATAATAAGCAAGTGAGTAGGATCACTAGAATGGACGGAGCAAAAGTTGAATAGAAAAGACAATGTAGAATTTGACAATTGATGAATATGTTCAATCCATTATTTCCAAGACTTGCGAAATACTTTCAATAAAACTCCTATTGTGGTAAAGATTCTAAAGATTCAAAGGTAGATCATAAAATTGGTTGTATTTTTAGTGTTGGTGCAGTCGACTAAGCAAAAGTGTGTCATGTCTAAAGTACAAAATGAATGATGAAAGAGTCATGTCATATTTTAATAGAACACCAATCACATAACACATGAAAGTATTTTATAAATTGTTGGAGATCTAGTTCGCCTATGTTCGAGTATATATATGCATATAAACACATAATTAAGTTGGAAGAATAATGTGCTTCACATATAATGCATATTCTAATCATCACATCGTCTATGAGATTCACTATTTAAAAAATTAATTCAACCCGTTTAAAAGTAACCATTTAAAAGTAATCAAAGTATCATGTCAGTCGCATATTCTAACCATGTCGGAACATGATCTATAACTCTAATACTTATTGTTTACATGATTATGTAGTAAGTTCAAGGTTATTATACTCATACGTCGTACAAACGTTGTAATAATCTCTTAGACAACCTATGGATGATTTTTAATATGTTAATTTGGTGTTAGACGACATTACGTTTCTAGTACTTCATTTTCTTCTTGTTAGACGTTGTTCTATTTAACTAAAATTCACTAGACTGAACTGAACTGAAATATAATATAAATTATAACTAAGCAAGTTGAAGTTAACTGAACTGAATGGAACTGAACTAAACTAAAAGAGTTTTCAATTCAAGAAAACGGAGCTTTAATCACAACTTGTTAGACATATATTTAAGGATCGATCCCTACTCATCCTTTTTATGTGTTCCGGATTTGTATTGAAACTTTATCGTACGAATATAATATTATTCCTTCTTTTGAAAAAAAGAGGAGTGGCAAAAATGTGATTAGTTGGAAAAGGAGAGGCAATATAGAAGTGAGAAGACCTTTAAATGGCATCAACGATTAGGCCATCATCACTACAACCACTTCACTTTTTATTATTTAAAAATATTGTGTTTTGTTTTTAAATAGGTGTTTGAGTTTTTGGGTTCGGCTAGGTAATGAATGGGCTAGGAAAATGACGAGTCCACGTCAGCGCAGAGGTTAAATGGGCTGGACCAATAAATTGATGGGCCTGTCCGTGATACGTGTCGTCATCATATCCACGTGGCCTAATGGGGTATATTTGCGTGTTTTACTTGCTTACTTATGACAGCTGTCCTGTTCTGTTAAATTGTTGTTTTGTGTTATGTGTGTTTTAATGGCATTTACTGTTTGGACCTTTATTTTGAAATTTCTTTATATTGTTTTCTTTAATTCGTCTCCTTTTTGGTCACGAACCAAGGTAATGGTTCCAATTCCTGTGGACTTGTTTTCTTTCTTTTAATAAGCATTTGAATCAATTTAGGGTCCTTTGTCAGACGGCTGGAACCGCCATCAAAATTCAATTTTAATTAAAAACGAACATTCAAATTCTATCATAATCAATTTTTTATTGGCTGTTTGGATGTACATTTGAGTGGGTATTTGAATGGATTTTGGTAAAAATTGTATTTGGATGGACATTTGAGTGGGGTATTTTAAGTGTATTTTAGGCCAAATTATTGTTTATCGAACCAAATGGGGGATATTCAAATCCCCATCCAAACACCCCCTTAATCTTCTTATCTAGATTTCAATGTCCTTACGAGTACAATAGTACTGTTGAAGTATTATGTAAATCGTAAAAGACTATTCCCTCCGTCTTGTTAAAAGTGAAATAAATTTTCATCAGGCATTCCATTAAAGTGAAATAAATTTTCATTTATGAAAATAACCCCACAATACAACTCATTTTTAACCACAACATCATGTATTTTTATATCTCAAACTCAATCTCAACCATACACTATATATATTTTTTAAAAAGCATGTAAAACCAAATTGTTTCATTATTAACAGAACAGATGAAATATTATTTAAAAAAAATGATACACTCTGAAAATTAAGGAACCCGATATTCCAAAACTATAACAAACCGACTCAAACCCCATATGTATAATATCATATCCGACTAGTATTATAACTAATATGATAAACACGAGCTTGTCCATTTTTTATTGAGTAACAACCATCAAAATGATAATTACTACGACTAGTATTATAACTTGTAATGTTGGTTGCAAACTTGCAACTTAGATTGTTTTGTTGTAAATCCTTGAAAAAATTATATCCGTAAGGCTCTATTCACTTTAATTGTAATTATTTAAATAGAACTAGATTGAACGGTGAGGTGAATGAGTTCAAAAGCGAAAAAATACAGTCTAATTTCGAATTTTTATTGTGGTTGATTGGTTGGAAAGAATTCCATCTATCACAATTCACAAGTCTCTTTTTGTGTTTCAAATATGCAACCCCATCAAATTCATTAATCATAAGTTATGTAATCTAGAATGTCGGTATACTTCCACGATGAACCAATTTAAATAATTGCATGCATCTTCTTTGAAATAACATGATACAATAACAACCTTCTTTGATTTATATGCGAGTTAATTAATCAAGCATTAAGATTAAGACACTCTACTTGACATGTTCAAAGTTCAAACCACATGAAATCATGATGACATGATCAATATGTAATCCTTTATTTAAGTGATAGTGGCCAACCTTTTCCTTTCACTAACAATTATTCTACACAAATTTAGCCTATATTACGAAATTATAATCGTTTAAAAGAATCACATTTTCATGCTAGATGCCTAACTCTTGCAAGCATACATGAAGTCACAGCCTCTATTTTGGACCGAGTGTGAAAACAAGTGTCACTTTATTATTGTACAAAGCAGGCACTGATTAAGCTAACAATTTTATAGAGATGGAATTAGTCACCTATGTTCGGTATGCATTTGGATGTATATGTTCGGTCACGATTACCTTTGTACTTCTTGATTAAAATTAATGAGAATGTTTGATTTATGAGTTATTGAACATGTTATTAATTTAGTAAATTATCGACTTATTAAATAGTTAAAATTCAGAATATTATATGAATACGTTGAAATTTTAAAGTGTCGTGAGGTGTGAGTTGTGACTTGTGATGAAGTTGTGAAGAATGGCATTTTGAGAAAATGTAGAATGTAGATATGCAGAGTTACTAGGACGTACAGTGCAATTAATGACGCACTTAAGTCATAAGCTTGAAATTGAAGTAATGGAATAATTAACATGGTGAAGGAAATAGATGTAGATTAGGAGGACAATGGAATTATTAAAAAGATTAGCAAAAGTACAATGTCTCGTTCCGATTAAGACTTGTAAAGAATAAATCGAACCAAGACAAAACAATTCTATTACTTTAATCACTTTGTTAAGATTAAATAATTACGAGTTTTACTTTTAATGGAACACTTGAAATAGTGGGCTTTCTTATTCAAATTGTACGGCAACGATCCATCCACGTGAATGGGTGTCTGATTTCGTTCAAGAATCACGAATATAACAACCATCACCCCAATAAATTTCTATATTTTTATTCTCTCCTTTGAATATGTGAATTCCAACTAAATAAAATGTTGTGTTAAACTTGTGAATGAAAGGTTGAAATTTCCAACAAGTCCATTATTAACTACCATTCAACAAATTAACAGTACAAATGAATTGTAAATTGATATGTTGAATGCTTATTTTTCTTTTAATATTAAATTTTACATCAATAAATACTATTTATTTTCGGAAAAGTTACACAATGAGGACCCGATCCTCACACCTTATGCTTGTACATCCAACTTGCTAACTGTTTGACAATCTTATAATTTTCTAACATATTTCGATGTTTAAGGACATCAAAGTATGCAAATTATTGGGTGCAAATGAACAAAACAAGGTTCAAGGAGTTGCCATGAGTCCATGCCAGTATGCCATGATGAATACCAGTTTCGTTTTCATGCCAGTATGCCATGATGAATACCAGTTTCTTTGGATATAATGGCAAGTCACAAGTGCAATCAAACATGTATCCTAATACATTCTATGTGATGACATTTACACATGAGTAATCGTGTAGATCCAAAAGATAGAACTTGGCACACATCTATAAGTGCGTTGCATGTCTTTCTAGGAAACGTTGCATGTTATATACTCCTATATCAGCAATTCATGATTTTGTGATCAAAATTAATTTGAAGAAGAATTACATTTGCCCACCCCTAAAACAAACATGATTCGGATTTCGGGGTGCTATGTTTTCCATAGGCCTGGGAGTAAAAATGGGCTCTGAGAGTATGGGCCGATGTCTAAGTGTTCAACATTGAATCGAGATTTTTCTTGGCTGGGATCTGTTGTATTGTGGTAGTCCAAGTCCAAGTCCAACTTTTATGGGAAGGAAGCCGGAATTGATAAATTTTACTCCTCCGTCCCAGCAAACTTTATACATTTGACATTTTTAATCATTACATTGAACTTTCTACATTATTAAAAAAAGAAGTTACCCACAACTAAAAAATAATAAACAATCTCAACTTTACATAAAAATTACATTTTACCTCCCACCTTCTTCATTTTTTATCATTACTATAAATTTTCGCATAAAACTACACGCCAACTCTAATGTATGAAGTTTGATGGGACAGAGGAAGTACTAATTTCACCAGTTGAACACTCGATAAGACTCGATTCGATACATTTAATGACGTACTTATATAACTAACCAAGCACGCTATAAGATTCAACAACTCTTTTAATAAGGCATCTGAATCTCGTTTCCTATCGTACCAACTATGATTCACCTCGTTCATATTTAATCACGAGTTTGGACTCAGATTAGACCCAAGTTCACCAAGTTCAAACTTAACTTTTGTGATTCAAACTAAAACGATTAGCTCTAACGAGCCGAAGATTGATCACCATTCAAGTTATATAATGATATGCTCCACTCTAAGATCATCATCTCTAGATTAAGCTTACATAGAATTTTCAATTTGACCATAAAATGAAGAGAATAAAGCAGAGTACATATCAGTATGGGAAACATCCCTACGAACATCGCCGAATGCATATTAATAATCTTTCCGATTAAACACTTCCCATGGGTTGCTGAAATTAGGTGAAGAAATAGTCACTCGAGCTCAAGCACTAGAGATACTTCAACTGCATGACTAAATGAGCACAGATCAATCATCATCAATGCACATATGCGTATTGGCTTAACTTGCGAGTATAACATAAACAAAACCAGGATGTAATACAGTAAAACGATTCATCTCCAGACATTGAACTTTAAGTTTAAACTATATCATAGACAGTTAGACACACATTGAACCTTAAGTTTAAACATTAAATTACAACAGACCCAGACATAGATTGAACTTTAAGTTTAAGCTATTATAGATTCCGCTCTGCATATTTTGCTCAACAACTATATAAGTAACACATCAAAACAAACTAGTCTGCCAAAGCCAGCACAAAAGAGTAATGTGAAGTCAAGCCATTCCTCCGCTTGTCGCCGTCCTGATTATCTGAAACAAAGCTGAACAAGAGGTACAAGGGAAATTAGTATATATATATACCAAAGCCTAGACGCAATTACTGTCTAGGAAGGAAACTTACGACTTACGAGAGCAAATAAAATACAAATTCAAAAAAAATCAATCTTTAGAAAAAATATGCAAGAGGTTGAGCATAGAAGAAACACATTGAGTTGGCCATAAGGCAGATAATAGTTATTCTTTTTAGTAAGTAATGTACTACTTATCTTTGAGTGTATGTTTTTGAAAATAAATGTGATCACTATTATATAAACACCCTTTAGTTAGCAGATGATGTTATCTAATCGAATATTGACACAGCAGAAATTAGGATATGATTTTTAAAAGCAATAGAAATTCATTGAATCAAGTTCAGGGTAGACTTACATGAACCAATGACGACGAACACGAAAAACCCAAGCAAGATTGGGCCAACAGCGAGGTCATTTCCCTTCTTAATGCTGGTCTCAGGCACAGCACCTCTCCTGGTGATGTTCTTTTCAAACTTCTCAATCTTTCTGTCAGCAAGCCTCTTAGAAGTTGTCTATACACAAGATAGAAAGGTATGTCAGCAGCAATAATAACATTCCTAAAATGGAATGTGCTCCATTGTTACTATGTTAGGACAATATGTTCAGCAAAGCGTTAATCAATCTTTTCACATCGCTTGTGTTAGACAGTCCAATAGTTACACACCTTAACATTAAGAATAAATAACCGCCCAATGTGTTAGTCACATCACATCCTCCTAATTTATACACAAAACTTAAATACTAGGAAGAAACAGGCACACACATCACTCCCTGAATTCTCCCGTCTAGCAGTTAAACCGCACAACCTAATACATAAATTATACTAACGACTTGCGACATATCGAATGCTGTTTCTGGAAATACACAATGGGACAGGGAGCTGGATATATGCATGATCCGTACAGCCTAATAAAGAAATTATACTAATGATTTACGACATATCGAATGCTGTTTCTGGAAATACACAATGGGAGCTGGATATATGCATGATCCAAAGAGCCTAATGAAGCAATATTAGAATTACTACTTTCCGATTCCTACAAAACCAGCAATCCTTATAATCTCACTAGCTTAAATGAAATCCTTCAATCTCAGCCAACAACGAATCAAATCAACTACATGCATCTCCAACCAAAATCTCCAATCATTCAATTCAACAGCATTATCATCTAGATTAACAATTTACCACAAATCAAAGAATTTCGAAAGCCTAAGCTCTAATCAACAGACAATTCAATTTAGCAAAGATCTAATCTCCAATCCTAACACCTCTAATTCAATAGATTCAGCTACCAGATCATCACGCAAACTCCAGATCAAATCACAGCTAACAATAACCGATCAAGCACCTCACCGTTCACAAATCGATACAGATTGAACAAAATCATAATGACACGTCTAAAATCCAAAAATGAAATAGAAACACAAACACGAATCGGCAACAAATCTGTGAACAGAAACAAAAGAGGAAAGAGATGTATATACCATTTTGATGGAGATGAGATCGGAGTTCCGGTAACGATCCACGAACAATTGCCGGTGAAATCACCGATCTCTTTTTATTTCTCTGAACGTTTTATTAATTTCAGATGGAGACAGTTGGAAAATATTATGGGTTGAGGGAGTGGTTTGTTATTTATAGAGACGGGTTTGACATATTCATACGCGAACTCGTCACCGTATGGCTCGTGATTGGGCAAAAGCGTGTATTACTGCTTGCGTGGCCAGTTCTCATTGGTTCTCATCGCTATGTGTCTGACCCGAATCGGGTTACAACAAAAATGGGATTTAGTTTGGTTAGGCAATAACTTGAATGTTCGTTTGCCATTCGGATATAAATTTGTTATTAGGCTACCAATCGCAAAACTAACTGAAAAAATAACTGATAGTTAAAAAGGTGAATAGGGGATGATTGTCATAGCATTTAAATCGTTCAATTGGCTCGATGAACAGTAATTTTGACTAAAATACACTTCAAATACCCCATTTCAATTTCATTCCAAACACAATTTCATCAAAATCATATCCAAATGGCCATTTGAGTGCACGTTTCAAACACAATTTCATCAAAATCCTTATTATAACTTATAAATCATTTTATAATTTTTTTTATATTATTTAAACATTTATAAATCATTTTAGCATTATTTACAAAAATTAATATCCAAATTTAACTAGAACACGACATGTGTCCCCACTTTTAATTCAAAATTCAAAACTTAAGTCCTCCGACGTACACGTCATCATCGTCACCGAGAAATCAGTCGCAGTGCACAAATTGAACAGATGGTTTGTTTAGTGTACCCAAATTATACGCATACAATTTAGTGTACCTTTTTTGACATTGTCTCCCTTTAGTTTACCTGGAAAAAAAAATTCCCGTGGATCTGCATAGTTGCATATGCCCCAGTTGTGACTAATGTTTTTTTTCCTTTTTAAATGACTAAAGGATGACTTGAACCCCAACTTATTAATTGAAAGTGAAGCGTCTTATCAACTGAGCTGTGCTTCGTTGTTTTTTTGTGACTAATGTGATTGCGGTTTTCTCCCTTGGCAATTGGTATTATGATTTTTCATTACATGTTTCAAGAATCGTTCGAGTTACTGAAGTTTTACCGTTTCAATCGATTATCATCCCTACAGTTCTTCCCTCATCATTTTAATTGTTCATGAAGTCCACAACTTCTTTATTTTATTTTGCACGACTAAAGAGTGATTTAAACTCTCGGCCGATTAGTTAGAGGTGTCACATATTACCAACTAAGCTACGTTTCGTTGGCTTCTACAACTTCTTTATAAATCAGGTTTATATGTGAAATTTTTTTAACGATACATTTTTTCAGTTTTCGAACAAGCGTGTAAAAATCTCTTTTAATAATTAAAAAGTACAAAATGTACCCTGACAAAGTGGAGAATATTCATACTGGGAATCTACGAGACAATGTACAATGGTTTATTAAGCAAGATAGGCCTTGGATATATAGTATAAGTTCATAATACAACAACCATGATACAGTAATTGAAATTAAAATGAAGTTCAAATTGTTCCTGGAAATATCACAAATTTATCCCATGTTTATACAAGACAATATACGGTGACAATACCTCCCAACGTCTCACCATGACCAGAAAATTGAGCTCCAAGAGCTCACCGGCAAGCCTGGAACGTAAACCAACACCGCCACAAGCTGCAGGATTAAGCCAAGGCAGTTAAACACGGATGAAACGCAGTGCCACAGGCAATCCACTGCCTCTTTCTCCCACGTGGCAACACACACCCGGGTACCTTTAACCATTCCCCAGTCGACAAATCATATGTAACTAACCGATTCATCTGTCGTGATCTCAGTGATAGCATGAGCAAGCCTTTGTTCCCTAGGCAAGTCATCCTCACGTGCTTGCCGTAAAAATCCAAGCACCATATATTTGGCATTCTGTCAACCTCCTTCCATAAGAGCGTCATTTTCTGCAGCTCCCATATGCAAACGCATGTAGCTGCGTTCTTTGTGAGTAGTCCTACCAGCATAATCCTCCCCTCACACTCAGCTAGAGTGTGGTCGCTCAGATACGGAGGGCATGGGATCACAAACTGCTTCCAAATGCATGTCTCAGTATCGTAACAAATGAGACCCTCAGGGTCAGAACGCATGAAGTACAGCGTTTTGTCAACTGAAACCGCCTGAGACCGGAAATTCAACGCAAGAGGAAGCTTAATACTCGAGGGAACATTCCCTGGACGTGCCCATGAGTTCTTTTCCGAGTTATAGATTTCAAACTCACCATCACAACCAAGCCAAAGGATCTTGTATCCCGGGCGAGCGTACTCAGATTCCCTGGTCATAATCATCCCAACAGCCACACGGGACCATACCTTCACGGACCGAGCCGGCAGCTCCTTGAAAGATCTGGTGAGAGGGTTGCAGATATAAAAGTTACGATGACCTATGTCAAGAAAACAGACGAGACCTCCGGCTGAGGCCACAGGTAAAACAATCAATTTTGTCGGTAATGCAGGGACAGTCGGGTGGTGCCATTTCTTTTGTGACGGATCATACATTGCTCCAGTATTGACATTTTCATGAGTGATGGTGTAGAACCATGGTTGAGCTTGTTTGACTTCGGTGCATTCATGAGAGAAGCTCTGGGAGTCGAGTAACGAATTCCATTTCCTGCAAACGGATCGGAACCGGAAAAATGTTGCAATGGGTAGTCTTGCGATTACCGAGTCAAAGAGATCCTCCGGGAATTCTTTCCAAATATGGCATTCCATGTTTTCAGTTGAGCTTGTGGTAGCAATTGCTTTTCCTCTGTTGCGGTCCTTTCTGGCCTTTTTAGCAGGAGGGGGTTTGCCAGGTTCAAGCATTTTCAGATTTTCAGATTTACCAGCAGTCATTAGGACGTTACAGCAAGTGTCTTCCAATGAGGTACTGTCAAGATTTAGAAAGCAGCACCTACATAGTTGGTCAAGTTTCATTTAGATATTGTGATTTGCAATATAAACGAACAAACTGGATAACCGATTTCCCAAAAAACACAAAATAAAACTAGAGTGATGGGAAATAAAACTATCATTAACCACATTAAAATAATTAATTCTAGGTTTCATAATCAAAGCAGGCATCAAATTGAGCACCAAAAGTGAATGAGAAAACAATATATGCCGACTCCGAGTACTCTCCAATCCATTAGTCCCTTATCCCGGAAACCAGTACTTATTGACTTTACGATCTTCCATTCGAGTTTGATGTTATACAAACATAAACCAACGGATATTCATGAAAGTTCATTATAAGTTGGTTGCTTGGTGGGTGGATGATAGATCAATGTGGCAGTAAAGTCTTTAAAATATCACTGTCTCCCTTACAAGGAAAGAAACATATTAGTTCAGGCAAAGGAAAATGGATGAAACAGTCGAGACAGGCGTGAGAAGAGCAAAGGCTCTTCAGGACAGCTAAAATTTTAAGCACAAACACACAAATAACAAAGAAGCTTGACATAAAAAATGGACAGACAACCTTGTGTTAAATATAAATAATAGAGTAAAACACTTATCAGATCTCTTGACAGATGATCCTTGTATTATCATCACCCAAACTAAGAGAAGAATACATTAGTTCCCTCTGTAAAACACTTACAAATTTGTGACCAGTGTCTAGTGATTTAAACTTTTTACTTTCTAGGGAACTATAGAAGATTGCAGAGAGGCATAATTAATGTGTGACCAGTTTCATCATTCTGCAAATACAGTTTGCAGAAATTTAGTTAGATTTGAATCAAGATATACCAAGTTAATTATCTTCAAATGAAGGTAGTAAGAGGAAACTTGCATGTGATTGCGGAAGAATGGACCTTGAAATAAACTTAGGAACCTACTCTCATGAATACATGAAAACATTCAAGTGTTTAGTTCCAAATTGGAATTGGGAAACTCAATTCCAGTTGCGTTTTTGTACACAAAAACTCAATTGGAATTGAGTTTTCTGAATTCCAATTTGGAACCAAACACGGTGAAAACTGTGATTTACTTCATCCCCTTCATACATGCATGTACATGCACAATTAGGGCAAAAAGTATGACAGGGATACCTCCCGATATCTTTTCCTCTACTTACAAGCCATTAAGAAAAATCACCAGAAATCATTACTCCTATTCATCGCTGAAATCAAAGGGTCTGAGAAACATGCTAGTTCAGGGAAACATGGGTCTTAAATTTGTCAATTACTGAAATTATGGCTCGTAGACATCCTTGTACCACTATGAAATCCAATTGCAGAATGTAGCATCAGAGAAGAAAATAGCAATAGTGAATACACAACTAAGCGTATACAAGACTCTAATCTCTCCACTTGGATTATGTGAAAGCAAGAACATGAGTCAACCACGTACAATTCCCGACCATTGGTAGGATACGTGCACATAACACAAATGACCCTAGCAGCCTTGTGTGCGATGTGTCTGCTCTACGACTTCTATCTATTAGAAATTACCCAGAAACTCTCTTATAGCTGAACCATCCAATACTTAAAAAGCCATAGTCTAGTAGTACCTAGTAAGTGAACACAAAATAAATTGTGTATATAGCATTCTAATGTGAACAAAATGAATGCACACTCCAACAACAAGAGCATATAAAACACGTATTGAGAATCCAAGAATCAGGTACTGAGTCCACACTACTCACAACTCAATAACTCATAAGTAAACAGATTGACAAAACTCGTTGATTCCAAGCAAACACACTGTACAAAACCAAACACAGACAAGAGAGGCAAAGCATAATCACACAATCTGTTCCAACTTATCAGACACACACACACACACCCATTCAGCTGAAATTGGGCAGCATACCCAATGCAAGTACCTACTAACTCCAATTACAATAAACACAAACTGACAACAAAATCCAGCAAATTCACATAAAGATCAAATCTTTAAGAGAAAAAACACAAATCCAGAAACAAACAATGACAATTTCCAGCAGAAAATCGAAAAGGAAACAAAACCCAGAAGAAAAAGGAGAGACCTGAGGTGATTTGGATGGAAGTGGATGAAGTAATTGGGTGTAGAAGGAGAGGTAATTGAAGGAGGAAGAAAGGGAATAGGGTGGGTAGTGGTACCGTAGAGTTGAAGGAGTAGTTGTAATTGTCCAATGAGTTGCCTTAGCATGGTCACCCCTTCTTCTTCCATCATTTCATTTCTTTCATCAAAGTATCAAACAACACAAACAAGGCTAACACCATTATTGTTCGAGATTTCATTCATATACTCTCCTTTTTTCCCTTTTCTACTATACCCCCCATTTCTTACGCTTCTGTCTTTCTTCTCTCTCTATATCTATTCCTGTATTTTCTATGTATTGGTTCCTGTGTGGTTTTGTTTATGTTTGGTTTCTATGTTCTTTTTTTTCTTATGTGTTTTTATTCACTTTAAATTGACACGTATTTTTATAAAAAAGTCTAAAATGATGATATAATAAAGATAATATGAAAAGAGTACACGTTTAATGATAATTTATGTAATTTAAGTATAAAATTAATACTTCCTCCGTTATTTTAGGAACTCTCTAGAGCATTGATTTCTCTTCAATTATTGAATAATGGTTATATATTGATTTGTGTGGGGTGTTATGTTGATATAGTAGTAATTGATTTGATAAAGTATGTAAGAGAAATAAAAAAGTTAGAATAAAGTAAGAAATATAAATAATAAATAATTAATTTGTGGGATAAAAAGTTTTCTAATTTGGGGTAGTAAGTTTGTAATGTTACTCCAAATAAAGAAAGTTAATAAGTTTTATTGGACCAGATGGAGTATTGTTTATTATTTGTTGGGTGTGAATTGGATTCTTTTTTAGTGATGTATGAAGTTGTGTGGAACCGTAGGAGTTTTGTTTTTATAATTTTCATCAATTTATTGTTTAGAAACCTTTTACTATAGTATTGTTTTTCGAAGAAAATGACAAAATATATATTTTTTAAACGGCTAAATGTTATTAATAGAATGCAAGCATAAGATATGCTCACGCACCAACATTACAAATGAAAAGAGAATCATCTGAGCCATAATCACCGAACCAAGACTATATATCTAGACCCAATTCTAAAATGTTCACCAAAATTATAAATGAGAGACAATAAAAATAAAACGAAGCCTCGAAACCGAACGTAAACCGCAATTAGCTAGATCGAGTAGCTTTAACATTTTAATATTTATCATGTAAAATATTTAATTTTAAATATTTAATTTTAATTTTAAATATCATCTGTATTACGGTCGATTAAAATAATATTTACATTATTGATATTTTCAACATTTTAATACTTATATGATAATATGAGATGTCTATACGGTTAATAGTACTATTATTGTTTAAGTTAATTAAGTTGAAGTGAAAACTCGATTAACGAGTCTTGTCCTTTACATGTCATCCAGGCCCAGATCATGAGTAGTATTGAGTCTATTGACCGTGTACGCAAATGGAACCATGTTTCTCCCTTTCAACAATTGCCAACTGATCATTTTAACTTTGAACCGCACACAAGTATGGTCAACATTTTAAATAAATGTTAATGATCGGATTAAAACTTTAAGTTGTTAAATTGCGTGCTAACTATGAAACAATATATATGATACGCGATTGGTTGTGTACTTAAGTGTTATTCACAGTTCGTTTAATGTTCAATTGCACATTCATACGTCATTTCAAATTGTATGAGGATCCCTTGGCATTTGGAATCACACAACGAATTGCATTTGTGATAGCCGTCCGGTGACAAGGTGCGGGCCTAACAAAATGTTTCTGGGCTAAATTGCATATTGTCAATCATCTCACCAAATCTAAATTGAACATTTTTTAAAAGGTTTTAATTTTAATTAAAAGAAAGACCACTCAAATTATATACCAATCAGTATGACGTAATAATTAAATAATACAGCAGAGCAACTAATCAATAACATTTGTAATGTATTTAAGTCCATAATCATCTGATTAACCTCACAATCCCCAAACACATCCATCTAGTTTCTAAGGTATAAAAAAAGCATCATGGCTCTATACAAACTATTTGAATAAAAAAAAAATCCGGTGGCCTAAATATCCAACTTTATAAGTTGTCTTGGCAGTATCTTCAATCAACTTCTAAAACAACTCCAATCAATAAATATTCACCTAACTTGTAGTCTTGTAATACTTTCTTCTTCTTTAATCGGGTCTAAAGCGGGCTAGATTTCCAATTTTCTATATTTAGAAGTTTTGCCATACCTTCAAGCAAAATTATACTATATGCGGACTGCAGTACAAGTTTGGTATAAATTATTATGTATGAGAATCAGTCAATTATGCTGGTGTAATGTATAAATTTGTAGGTGAAATTTTAAAAGTGGGTTTAATGTGAATTTCTTAAAATAGTCGGACCTTATAGTCAGAAAAAATATTAAATATCCAAAACGTTAGATTAGAACAATATTAATATTTACATTGCCCTACTGCATTCAACAATATGGTCTATGGCATTAAAAAAATTCTCATAATATAATTTAATTTCTATATAAATTATTCATAACACACACGCGCACGTGCACGCACACATTGAAGAACTGTGTATGTAATTAACAATATCAATAATTTTATACATAAAATATATATTCGATATATAAATATTGTCTCATATATCTCATTAATACATGCTTCTATAATTTTCAAACTTTCGTAATTTTCAAAAGCAAGAATATGATGGTGCATTATATTTTGTCAGTAAGAAAATGATGGTTCATTGAAGAGACAAAAATTTAAAGTAAAAAACAACAAAGATTCAATGCTGCACCTGATGATATTAATTAACTCTTGGACCCTCTCTTTGTCTCCAATCAACACAAATTACTCGCCGGACCTAGATGTATTAGGAGTGATTCGATACTCCTGACTGATCTGTTGAGATAATCCATATAATCAAATGGAATTGCAACGAACACATCGAATAATCAATCGATTAACAAAAATTATAAATAAGATGAGATTTACACAGTTCTAATTAATAAATCCTACGTCCACGAAGAACACAAAAAAATACATTACTCAATGAAAGATTATGAGAACCAAAAGAAGAAACCAAGCAAACAACAATTATCTCCCTCACAAATGTTTTTCTCATTATAACTTTCAATTGAATGAACTCTCAAAACAATCTAGCTTAGCATCTCAAAAACTAATAAATATATATGACGATTAGAACAAAAAATCGTTTGACAGCAAAACATACTGTCTTGCTCTGTTTCTCGGCTTCCAACTAAATTTCCCTTCTTATCATCAATTTAACATCCAATCGACTACTCCTGTGCAATTTCAATACATGACTTGTTACTTCCGAATTAAAGCTAGAAACGAACTAACATTTAACATAATTTATAAGTAAATTTCTAATACTAAAGACGGAATCGGAAGGAGGGCATCATTCGCTCCACCTAAATTTAAAAAAGTAAATTATTTATATGTAATATGTTTAACAAGTAAGAATTACATTCCATAAAAATTTAAATAA
>JAYMSP010002959.1:0-21758 GCA_036897095.1 Plantago elongata
TCGAGAATTCACTAGTAGTTCTAAGTGTCCTGATCCTTCAACAAGTAGTGTAATTTATGAAAGAGTTGAATTATTGGATTACTATATGAGATTCATTCTCTTGAACAAATCTAACACACTTAGGTCAGTCAAGGAGAACCTACCATATACTGAACAAGTATATTAAGTAGTGTCAATCCTTCAAGCTCTCTGAACATAGTTGAAAAGTTATAAAGAGAAGTTTAATAGACAATCAACATATAACCAACACCATCTAGGCGTGGAGTACAAGAAGTACTTGATTTGGGAAATCAAGGAATAACTCCAAGGTTATCTTGAGTACAGGAAGTACTTGGCCCTAGGAACTGGGGACAACTCAGGAGGAACATTTTAGTTGGAACCATTTGTTATAGGAATCTTAGAATAGGATCAATTGTAAGGAGAACTCAATTATTTGTTTTAGTGGATTCTAGGTCTCTGAAGGTCGAGTGGATTAGTTAGAGGATTACGCCACCTCCAAATACCACTATACTTGATGTGTCATTTACTTCTTGTATTTACATTTCAGCAACACACACACATATTTACTCTTGCTAAGCACAAACTCATTTATCTATCTCATAAAGACTTTCACTCTCTGATTATAAGTATCATATACGTACAAGTATCTGAGAAATCGTGTTAATTGATAAAAGTTTGAAAAGACTATTTACCCCTCCCCCCTCTAGTCTTTTCCTTCGACGTTATCTGGGCAAACAATATATTTTCTTAAAATGGAACCACTCCCTGTTACCCACTGGGCTCGTTTAGCTCACCCCATTTTTCCAAAAAATATTCCAGATGAACCGAGTTTTGGTGGAATTTGCGATCGATGTGCCATTGAGTGAGACCAATGAAGAAAGAAGAAGACTTATGTTGACAATTTAAAAAGTTAATCTCATCGGAATTATTGGGTCAATTGTTAGTTAAAATATTTCTGGAAGTAGTATTATGTCTCACTACAAAAAACGTATTGGGTCAATTGTTAGTTAAAACCTAATTACCTTCCTCCCATAATACATGGTAAAATATCTTATGTTGCCTATATTGTAACACTCTGAATTGTTCGGAGATGATACAATGCATATAAGTAACATTAAAGCTGATAATAAACACAAGATTGTGCATCAACTACATAGTCGGAATAAATTGACGTACAATACATGTTGTTTGAGATCTATGTTCCTTCTTCAATTCACCATATAATAGTGAGAAGGTGAAATTGAGCTTAAATTGGCAAATTTACTCTAGTTTGTGAGATTTTTTTGGTATGACTTATAAGGCTTTTGTGATCAACAAGAATCTCTGGTTTGCACATGTGGATGTAGGCATTGCCGAACCGCGTAATCTTCTTTGTTCTTTGATTGGTCAAACTCTATTTTCTGTTATTATTAGTTTTATGTTAACCAAGCAGTTTTGTATTTGTTGCTAAGACCATTGGTGTAATATTGGTGGTTGATCGAATCATTTCTTGTTGGTGATTGTTTATTGAACCGAACTCAATATGATCATTAGCATTGAATGCCTTTGTTTCGTTTTAACATCGGTAACAAAATTTAACGACAAGTTTATTTAGAAAAAAAAATTATTTACTCTAGAACCTTTTCGCTCACTTTGAACTTGCACAAAAACCTTTTTTTTTTTTTTTTGTCATTTCACACTAGAACGTTAGTCAACTGTTTCAGTCAGCCCAAAACTTGAATGGCGTTAAGTTGGTCCGTCAGTTTGCGTGATTTTCACGCGCCTGGCAGGGCAAAAATGACAAATCACGTTTCAAACTTAATTGACTTGAAGAGAACAAACGTTTTTAACTTTAACCCTAACTTTGTCTGCAAGAATCAATTCACACAAACAAATTCTCCATAATTCAAAATCTTCATCTCCGATCTGAGCGGAATTGCGATGACAAACGGGGTGATAACGCAGGTGGTAAGATTCCTCAAGGACGCACAACTCCATAATATGGTAAGTAATATGTGCGCTTTCTTTGTATTGGTGGTAAAGCTCTGTTATTTTTTTTTTTTTTGTGTGAGGGCAATGTTGGTTGAATTTTGTGTTGTTCTTGCTACGTATGCGTATTGACATCGATAATAATGGTTGTTCTATATATTATGTGTATATATTCTGAGTATAGGATCCGTTAGATGAATGAAATAGTGTCGAGTGTGTTGAATGTGTATGATTGTTGTTCAAAATTGATTTTTATATTGTGTTGTTGTTGTGCAGTTCCAAAGGGGTCCAATTTTACAATAGTGATGCATCACCATGGAAAATTTAGTAAAGAAAAATCAAAGTATGAAGGAGGGACTGTATCTTATTTTGATTGGTGTGATGTGGATAAAATGAGTATGCTAGAAGTTAAATAAATGGTTAGAGAGTGTGGCATTGATCCTAAGGATGTGGAATATTACATGTCAAAGAGTAGAAATGATAGTTGTACTGATCTGGTAAAGATTGACTCTGATGTTGATGCTTGTAGTATGGGGTTCTGTGTTAATTTACATCATTTAGTAGGTGTGTATGAAGAGTACTTGAATAATGCTGAGGAGGGTGATTAGGGTGAGGGAGATGAGAAGGAGATTAATGGTGAAAAATATGAGGAGGTTGATAAGAGTGGGAGTGAGAGTGAAACTGACATAGGTGACACTAGTGAGAGTGATTTTGAGGGAGGTGATGAGGTAAGTGGTGATAGTGATGGAGATGATAGTGGATATGAGACTGAGAAAGATGATGAAACTAAACATGAAGTTGTTGGAACTTCTAAATCAGGTGGTGGTAAAAAAAGGACTACACAGGGTGTTGGTAAGAAATCCAAGAAAGGAGCTAGAGTAGGTGAAAATATGAAAACTTATGGTGCAACTGGTGGTGTG
This sequence comes from Plantago elongata, assembly GCA_036897095.1. Classification (NCBI taxonomy): domain Eukaryota; kingdom Viridiplantae; phylum Streptophyta; class Magnoliopsida; order Lamiales; family Plantaginaceae; genus Plantago; species Plantago elongata. The sequence goes on from JAYMSP010002959.1 coordinate 2,889, forward strand.
TCTTTAGAAGAAGAAAATCATGTTGCAGATGAGATTGATGTTGATATATCCAATCAGTTGTTAGATGAAAGGGAGGGTGAGTTTGATGATCAGTCAATGCGAGAAGATTCAGTCAACTCTGATGGATTTAATGATAGTGATGTTGAGTTGACCAATGAAACTGCAGAGTACTATAACGCTGTCAAAGTTCAACAATGGTTGGGAGGGCTAGATGAAAGGAACTTTGATGGGAATGAGAACACACCTGAAATGTCATTTCCTACAACATCTATTGTGGCTCAACCACCTGAGTATAAGGGGTTTCCCTTTTTTTTTTTTTATAAAGGGTGCAACACGAGGACTTCCCAGAGGGTCACCCATCCTAGTACTACTTTCGCCCAAGCACGCTTAACTTCGGAGTTCTGATGGGATCCGGAGTTCCCTTGTTTAACCCTGTGACTGATATAGATGATCCTCAATTTTCAGTTGGTTTAGTATTTCCTTGTAACAAGGTGTTGAGGCAAGCCATTAGGAATCACTCAATCAAGAATGGTAAAAAAATTATATTTGAGAGAAATGATTTTGGTAGGATCGTGGTGAATTGTGTTGCAGAAACATGTCCTTGGAGGCTTCAAGACAATTCATTTTATGGAAAGGTAGTGTGGCTATGCAGATAAAGTCATTGAAGGATACACATCATTGTAGTAGGGTTGGCGAAGTCAAGGTTGCATCTGCAAGGTGGATAGCACACCAATATGAGGAGGAAATAAAGAACATAGAGAAGTGGAAAGCGAAGTCTATGAAAACTGTTATCAGGAGCAAGAAAGGAGTGTTGATCAAGGACAATAAACTATATAGGGCCAAGAGGTTAGTTCAATTGAAGAAATCTAGTAATGAGCTTGAGTAGTATGCATCATTGTGGAGATATGCAGCTGTGATAAAGAAGATTGATGAGACTAATACTTTGATGATCAAGCCATTCAAACATGATGGTGGTAGGCAAACCTTCAAGAGAATCTACATCTACTGGGGAGCAATGAAAAGAGGATTTAAATCACTTAGGAGAGTGATCTGTCTAGATGGATGCCATCTAAGGGGTAAGAATGGAGGCATTATTCTCACAGCAGTGGGAATTGATCCGAACAATTCCTTGTATCCTATTGTCTATGATGTGGTAGAGAAGGAGAAGACAGGCACATGGATGTGGTTTTTAGAGTACTTGGCAGCTGACTTAGGCATTCATGAGGATCCAGTTGACATAACATTCATGTCTGATAAGCAAAAAGGAGTTATTACTACTATTGAGTGCTTCTTTCCTAATGTTGGGCATGGGTATATGAATATGATCTTGTTTTGTTACAGTTTCATCTAAATTTGTTATGGTTTATCTAACAACTCTTATGTCTTGATGTTTTCTAGGTTTTGTGTAGTTCATCTATACAATAACATGAAAATATATCATGGAGGCTTAGCTCTTAAGCAACTATTGTGGCATGCTGCAAAATACACTAGAGTGGTGGACTTTGAGGAGACCATGAAATAGATAGAGAAGAAAGACAAGGGAGTATACAAGTGGCTCCAAAACAAGCCTCCTGAGAATTGGTCAAAAAGCCACTTCAAGACGTTTGTGAAATCAGACATTTGTGTGAACAATATGTCTGAATCATTCAACTCCATGATATTGGAGTCAAGAAGCAAACCCATCATAGAGTGTCTTGAGGAGATTAGGATGTTGATTATGAAAAGAGTGGGTGAGTAGGAGCAAAGTTGTACAGTGGTGGGGTGACAAATGCCCTTTGATCAAGGAGAAATTGGAGTATGGGAGATTAAAAGTCATGAGTATACATGCCTGTTTAATGGTGTTGATGGATTTGAGGTGCAACTGAATGGAGGTGGCATGGACAGATGGATTATTTCTGTCAATAACAAGACTTGTTCTTGTAGGAAATGGCAATTGAGTGGGTATCCTTGTGGGTATGCTACATGTTGCCTGAATTTCCTTGGAAAGAGACTTGAAGACTTTGTTTATCACTGCTGCAAGAAATCTACATACATGGTTTGTATAGAAATGTCATGATCCATTAAGGGGACAAACTGAGTGGCCTATTTCATCTCTTCCACCTTTATTGCCTCCCATTCCTGAAAAGATGCTTGGAAGACCAAGAAATTACACTAGAAGGAAGAGTACACAAGAGATTCAAGAGGTTAAAGCCAAACTTGCCCTACATAAGTTTGCAGAGACTGGTAGACTTGGAAGGCATGGGATGGTGATGAAATGCTCTTATTGTGGGCTGGCAGGTCATAACAAGGCAGGATGTGTGAAAAGAGAAAAAGAATGACCTTCTGAGACTAGTAAAGCACCAAAACCCAAGGTATAATACAACACACTTGATTTAGTTTCATATTGTTTAATGTATTGGTGTTAAACTGACTCATTGCATACTTGTTTAGAGGAAAAAGGCAGTAGAGAAATGCTCATATTGCAAACACATAGGACATAAGTTTGAAGCCTACTTGATGAGGGTAGTTGATGATGAAGCTGGTGTTGATAGGAGTAAGAAGACTACAAGAGGAAAGAAAAAATCTGAGAAGAGGAAGAATAGTCAAGAAAATGTTGCTGATGAGACCATTGGTGTTGAAGAAGTACATGGTGAGGAAGAATTTGTTGAGGAAATCATTGGTGTAGAAAAACATGCTGATGAAAAAAGAACTGATCACAACATTGATGTACAACAAATTGAGGAAGCACCTATACTTGAGGATTGAGTTAGTGATGAGGAATTGCCAATTCAACCACCAAGGAAGAGGCAGTTGGTTTTTGATGATCCTGAGCCATCTACCCAACCTCCAAAGGTACTCCTTAACTACAATTTGTTGTGAAATGCTTTGTATGCTTGTTTAGTTGAATGACTATTGATTTTCATATTGCAGGTACCTAAGAAGAAGGCCACGGCTGCTAATCATAAGAAGTCTAAGGCTGCAGTGACTAATCAAAGTGTCCCTCTTTATGCACATAAGAAGGCTAAGTCTGCAGTGACTAATCAAAGCCTCCCTTTTGAGGTGCAGCTGATGGCTCAGTACTTTAAGAAATCATAGGTAAAGACTTGTTAATATCTTGTGATTTTGCTCCTTAAATGTTGCTTGATAATATCTAACAAATGCTAATATTTCTTTTTCAGTCACAGTCTACTGCCACACGAACAATTGGGAGTAGAAAAGTTGTATTCTAAACTGGAACTCAAGAGTCAAGTGTAACTACTGCAAAATCTGTGAAAAGGAAGAAGTAAGTTTGGTGAAATGATATGTATTTTGGTACTTGTGACTATTAGTGTTGAATTGACTTGGTGGATGGAATTATGATATGTTCCATGTTTTGAATGGCTTGGATAGTTAGTCTTTTGTTAACTTGGTGGATATAACTAAGTTTGGTTGTTTTGGATGTAACTAAGTGACTGAGTTTTGAAAATTCCTTTCATTTTGTTGAAATGGTGATGCTACTAGTTTGGTTGATTCAAATGGAGATCTTATTAACTTATAACATTTGTTATTGTCTTAGTTGATGTTCTGAGTATAGGGAGATTTTTTTTCATCCTACAATTTCCTATACATATCAGTTGCATGATCAGTTGGTGCAGGTTTTCCTGTAAGGTGTGTAGTATTATAGGGGAAAAAGGTTTTGGTGCAAAATGAAAATTTCATAAAACGTTTAGCTAGTGAGTGACATTTTTTAAAAAGGTTTAGGTAGCGAGTGATACTTCAGATAAAGGTATGTGTGCTTAATTGAAGTTTTGATAAACACCATTTCTGCAGAATTAACATTGCATTAGTGCATAAACAACCGAAAAGGACATTACATCACAACCAAAATACCATTCTTACATCAATACTTTACCTATTACATAACAAACACTTAATAGTCTAGTTAATTCCTACACGAATACGGAACTCGTCAATCCTAGCACTTAGTTCGTCAATCTCATTCTTCACGTCTTCATCTCCAAATCCACCACTGCCACTAGCCGCATATTGACTGCTACCATTTAGCATGCTCTCAAGATGGTTGTTTTGAGCCTTAAGTCATGCATTCTCTGCCTCCAAAGCTTCAACACTTGCCTCATACCCATTAATACATCTCAATAACCCCTGAATGATTTCAGTCGATCTCTTGCACATTTTTGGGTCAACCCAAATCCAATACTTACATGGAACCTGGGTATCACTCTACAATTGATGACAAAGCAACATCAATTACAACAAGAGACCTCTTACAACAAACACCATTCGCACAAACAAATTAAACAATTGAGAAGTTCAAAAACTTACCCTAACAAAGGCGCATTTGTCAAGCCTTATTCCGGGATGTTTGTCCGTCCAAGAGGTGAATCGGACACCAACAAACCCACAACGATAAATGGTTCTTTCGGGTCCATCAGAATTATCCATTTTCAGTGGCTAATTTAAGTAATTTCTGATGAAGGAATGAAGCAATGGTGAATTAGGGTTCCAAATTGGGGATAAAAAGGGGGTGGCAATTTATTGGAGGGAAAATTAGATGGGAAATGGGTTGTGTTGAACGTGCTTTGTCCGTTTTGCCCTCCAGGCGTGTGAACATCACACAAATTGATGGACCAACTTAAAGCCATTTAAGTTTTGGACTGACTGAAACAGTTGACTAAGCCACGACCGAAACGTGCACTGTGGCGACCGATTTGAAATCGATCGCCGCAGTTTTCTCTTTTTTTAATGTTTTTTTAATTTTGAAAATCGAATAACGGCTATATTTTCGAAACAGATAGAAAAACGGTCATATTTTGATGAAACGGATAAAATAACGGCTATATTTCCGAAACAAATAAATTGAGAATCTATAAAAACATACCCCTCTCTACTATATCCACCGCAACTTCTTCCTCTTGAAACACACCTTCATCCTCTCAATGACATCCTCTTAACCGATCAATCTCTCATCCTCGTCAGATGAAGATGATAGGCCCGTAGGACCAAGGTGGTGGTCGTAAAATGAAGATCGTGCTCTTCGATTGATATGGGATCAACTTTCTCGACGTCCACAGTGGACAATGTTCAGGAGAGCAAGTCGTTTCCGTTTCGTGAAGGAGGCATGGGATAACGGTGACTGGAGGATGGAACAACTCTTGTTAGTATTATGCCAAGAACAACATTAGAGCTTTGGAAAAGAGCTAGGCATCTTGAGATAGGCGGTATGGAGTAGGTCGTAGAATGACTTGCTTTGTTGCAGTTGTTGTTGTTATCGTTGTTCTTATTGTTTGTTCTCGTTGTTGTTGTTGTTTTCTACTATTTGTCGTTGTTGTTTGTGTTTTTGTTTGTACTTCTAATAAAAGCGAGTTGTATTGGCACGAAACAAGTTTTTTATTCAGTACGAACGGAATATGATGAAACATTACAGAATACGAATACAAACAGATTAAACTGAAAGTAGAAAATGAAAGTACTAGAACAATCAAAACATAATTTAAGTAGTACTCCTCCAGATGTGCTCGATCAAATCCTTCTGCAATGATTGGTGAGTGAGTGCGTTGTGCATACCACGCCTAGTCTGCATATATCCTTCAACAGAGTTGATCACTGAAGAGCATCTTGTGAATCGAATACCGATGAACAAGTCTTCTTCCACTGAGTTGACGGTGTCTTTGTTGAATTCTTTGACATACTTCTCGTATGTTTTGGCCCGGAGATAAGTATGTCTTTCATTCTCAACGATCATGTTATGTAGGCATATCCATGTATTCATAATCTTGGACAGAAGAGCATTCATTTTGGCCAACGCTAGGTTGCGGATAATGGCGAAGCATGCTTGCAGACAATCAAAAGCTCGCTCAACATCTTTTCGGACAGCCTCTTACTTCTGTGCAAACTTGGTCTCTTTGTGAGTAACTGGATTTTTGATGGACTTGACAAATGTTGCCTAGGTTGGATAAATCCCATCAGTTAGGTAGTACGTCATGTTGTAGTGATGATCGTTCACTTCAAAGTTCACCGGAGGAGCTACACCATTGAGAAGATCATCAAACACCAGTGAATGTGCAACAACAGTGAGACCATTTAATTTACCTGACATTCCGAAGAAAGAGTGCCAAATCCAAGTGTCGTGTGAAGCAACATCTTCTAGAACGAGCGTCGACTTACCACATTTGCCTTGGTATTGATCTTTCCATGCCATCAGGCAGTTCTTCCATTCCCAATGCATACAATCAATCTAGCCAATCATTCCCGGAAAGCCTCTTCCGGCATTGATTGCGAGAAGTTGATTGATGTCTTCTTCGTTGGCCTTTTGCATGTATCTTGGTGCAAAAACCACAATGACAGAATCACAAACCTTTTTCAATGCAATCAAAGCAGTAGTTTCACTATACCTTGTATATTCGTCAACAACATCCGTAGCTAAACCATATGCGAGCATCCTCATCGCCGCAGTACACTTTTGCAAATTCGAGAGCGCTTGGTGACCGGTAGCATATGGGCCAGCCCTGGAGTAGACTGGATCGTAGTCAGAGACCGCGTCAACGATCCTCATGAAGACTCGGCAATGTACTTCGGCAACATCGACTCGAAGAATCTCTTTGCCATCACTGAATTATAGGATACGGGTTCGAATGCCGACCTTTCAGATTCGGACTCCGCATCGGACATGAACACCTCTTTCTCGGAGTGATGTGATGAAGATGACATTTTGGTAAAGTGATATTTGGTAGGTTATTAAGAGTATTTTGAGTATAAATGAAAGAAAGAAGGGTGAAATTTGAGTTGTGGATGAATATATGAAGTTTGGTGTCTATTTATAAATCTCGAAAGAATATGGTCGTTGGTTTTTTTTTTATTAAACGATTTTTTTAAATGAAAAAATAAAAAAAACGTGGTTGACATGACCGTTGGGGCTGGGTTCCACATAGGTCCCAACCTATGTTTGGAAAATTGGATCGGGTCGGTCGGCCCGACCGGTTCGACCGTAAAACCGATGGAGAACGGTCCGATTAGTGACATTTAACAAACGGAGCCCGTGGAATGAGATCACTTGGCTTGGTTTGTTAACAAAATGAGTCATTGTCTGATCTTCAGCTCAAGGCACGATAATAAGGCTTGAGCTCCTCACTTTTTAATCGAGCTTTAGTCGAACTGGTCAGCGAAAAATACATCTAAATAAAAGACAAATGGTACTCTTTTCATTTGAAGACTAACAATTTGCCATCATAATTTCTGCGCACAGACTGACTATACTCCAATGGCGCCTCAATTCCGTTTCCTGTTCCCTCGCTTTGAGAATCGACATAATGGTACTCTTCTTAGCATCGTTTGCTCTCCTGTGCTGTATATATTCAATTTCTTCTTAGAAATAAATTCATCATCATGAAATTTTCATTTTTCAGCTTGTTATGATAGTCTCTATATCACGTTTGGAATCAGATTGGATCAGAGTCATCATGTGTTTTTAGCGTTCTTCAAGGAAATATTTAGCTTCAGTAAGCAGTTTGTTAGTACTAGCTTTAGCTAGTAATCATTTGTTTATTTGTTTTTTGAGCTTCAAGCATTCTTCTTCTTTTTCTTCTTCTTAGTTAATGAGGCACATCTGCACATGGTTATGATGACTAGTTTTCACTCAAAGCTTCTAAATATCTTATCTAACTTGTTTAATATACAGAATGAAAGTTTGTTTTCTGATTACTTTCATTCACACTCTATGAAACAAGTCATGTAATGTTGTTCAATTCCAATTGCTGATTTGCTGTGTGTAACACCCTCAATATGTAGCTCTTGCTCTCCGGAGGTAAAAAATAGTTATTTTTAGGTGTGTTACTGGAAATTGAAAGGTCAGATTTAACAATATTAATTACAATGCAATCGTTTTACATGTACAACTCTAATGTTGGGAGACTTGAAATGATCGTAAATGCATGTTTTTTCTGCTTATATCTTGGTTGATTCGCCTTTTCTTGATCTCTGTGTTCTGGTATGATTTTGGTCTTGTTGCGAAGTAATTTCCGTATTCTTTCTGGTTAGGCACGTATCTCTGTACTTCTCTACTCTCGACCAGATCTACATCATTAGTGCGTTATAGTTCACTTGGCTTGATGGTCATGAAAATTTGGCTACAAATTAGCTATATTAGCCTCTGTGTCCAGTATCATTATGCTCCTTCCTTTGTTGCTGAAGATGGTTATCTCCCGTTTGTTGCTAATTTTCTCAAATTTCTTGACACAGTTCATTATTGGATTTGGCGCTCAAACGCACCCAGCTACACAAAAAAGGAGACTGAAAACACTCCAAGGTTCGCCCCGGTACAGTTTTCTTAGAGCTGTTATAATAGTCTGTTTTCGACATGAAAACACATTATCTGAATTTCGAGACTACAGAACATTTTTTCTAGTCTTACTTCAATTTAATTTTCCAAATCTATATTTTACATAGATGACCCAACTAAATAAATTTCTTCCATACTTGATGAATCAAATTACAATGGATAAGCAAGCAACTCGTGCAGTGATACTATTGCTTTTCATTTGCTTTCATTTCTGGTAATTTTTGTGGAGCTGTTGTTTTTGTCCTCATTCAGATATTGTACAACCCGTTCTCTTTGGCTGAATCAAGGCCTTTCCGGATAAGAGTAAGATGAATATTGGCAACTTGAAGCTTGGAGTGGATGTTGTTAGTGCTCATAACCTTTTGCCCAAAGATGGGCACGGCTCGTCTAGTGCTTTTGTGGAGCTCTACTGTGATGGTCAGAGGCACCGCTCCACAATCAAAGAAAAAGATCTTAATCCTGTATGGAATGAGACCTTCTACTTCAATATATCTGACCCTTCAGTCATCCACACTCTCACCCTTCATACTTACATCTATAACATCGACAGAGCTGCCGATTCCAAGTCATTCCTTGGAAAGGTCAGTGTCAATGGCACTTCATTTGTACCTCATGCAGATGCAGTAGTTCTGCACTATCCTTTGGAGAAGCGTGGCATACTGTCGCGTGTTCAAGGGGAACTCGGCCTCAAAGTCTATATCACAGATGATGTATCCATAAAGTCGTCTAACCATGTTTCTGCTGCTGAAGAGACTCAATTGCACAAGGAAGCCATCCATGGTTCAAAAACTCCACTAGGACACTCATTCAACACTCTTCCAAAGAGAGACAACTTTGAACAACTTGATGAGTCTCCGGAATATATGGACGATTATCATGGAAGAAAGTATATGGTGGATGGGCTGAAGGCTCCAGAACCAATACCTCCAAAGCTTGTACGCATGCAATCAGAGTCATCGGCACAACCAGTTGACTATGCACTCAAGGTAATGTTGGAACTACCGTCTCAAACTTTCCTATATATCTAATTCATTTCAAGAACTGAATTTAATCAAGTCCTTTTCATGGGGCTAGATGCATTACCGTCTGTTCAGTTACATGTTTGCTATTCTATTTACAACAGGAGACTAGCCCATTCCTTGGTGGAGGACGTGTTATTGGGGGCCGTGTAATCCGAAGCAGCAGGCCTGCTCTGGGCACCTATGATCTTGTCGAGAAAATGCACTTCCTTTTTGTAAGAGTAGTCAAGGCTCGCGAGCTTCCTGCTATGGATGTCACAGGGAGTCTTGATCCATATGTTGAGGTTAAGATTGGAAATTATAAAGGAATTACAAAGCATATTGAGAAAGAGAGATATCCGTTTTGGAACATCGTCTTCACTTTCTCACGTGAGCGGATGCAAGCATCAGTGCTAAAGGTGGTTGTTAAGGATAAAGATATTCTAAAAGACGATTATGTTGGTTTTGTGAGGTTCGACCTCAATGAGGTGCCAGTGCGGGTTCCACCTGATAGCCCTTTAGCTCCCCAATGGTATCGCCTTGAAGATAAGAATGGGGAAAGGATAAAGGGTGAGTTAATGCTTGCAGTTTGGTTTGGCACCCAGGCAGACGAGTCTTTTCCTGATGCTTGGCACTCTGATGCAGCTTCACCTGACGACAACTCAGCATCCGCAGCTGCAGGTCTACGTTCGAAGGTTTATCATGCACCACGCTTGTGGTACCTTCGTGTCAACGTTGTTGAAGCACAGGACTTGGTACCGACTGAGAGGACTCGTTTCCCTGATGCTTACGTAAAAGCCCAACTTGGGAACCAAGTTATTAGAACAAAGCCAGTTCAAGCTAGAAACTTAAATCCGCTCTGGAACGAGGATCTGTTACTTGTCGCGGCCGAACCATTTGATGAACATCTAGTTCTCACGGTTGAGGATCGTGTGGCTCCTGGAAAAGACGAAATTATCGGGAGGGTGATTATACCGTTACATTCTATAGAAAAGCGTGCAGATGATCACATCATTCACTCTCGTTGGTTTAACCTCGAAAAACTAGTTGCTGTGGATGTTGATCAGTTGAAGAAAGGTAAATTTGCAAGTCGACTTCATCTGCGTGTATGCTTGGATGGAGGTTACCATGTTCTTGACGAATCGACTCATTACAGCAGCGATCTTCGTCCCACAGCTAAACAACTCTGGAAACCACCAATCGGGATTTTGGAACTTGGAATACTAAATGCCGGGGGACTTCATCCCATGAAGACAAGGGAGGGAAGAGGAACATCCGACACATATTGTGTAGCTAAATATGGTCACAAGTGGGTCCGTACTCGTACTATAGTCGACAGTCTGTTTCCCAAGTACAACGAGCAGTACACTTGGGAAGTTTTTGACCCCGCAACTGTTCTCACAGTTGGCGTATTCGACAATGGTCAGTTAGTCAATGATGGTTCGTCAACCGGGAACAGGGACTTAAAAATCGGGAAAGTTCGAATTCGAATATCTACTCTTGAAACAGGGCGAATATACACACATTCTTATCCATTACTAGTTCTCCATCCTACTGGTGTCAAGAAAATGGGTGAACTGCATCTGGCATTGCGATTTTCGTGCACTTCTTTCGTGAACATGATGTATATGTACTCGCGGCCTCTTTTGCCAAGGATGCACTATCTAAGGCCTTACACTGTCTTACAACTAGACATGCTAAGGCACCAAGCTGTTAACATAGTGGCATCAAGATTGGCTCGTGCAGAGCCTCCACTCAAGAAGGAGGTTGTGGAATACATGTCAGATGTGGATTCACACCTTTGGAGCATGCGTCGTAGCAAGGCTAACTTTTTCCGTCTCATGTCAGTTTTGTCTGGATTTTTTGCTGTCTATAAATGGTTCGGAGATGTCTGCATGTGGAGGAACCCGGTGACAACGGTGCTTTTGCACGTGTTATATCTTATGCTTGTCTGCTTTCCGGAATTAATCCTCCCAACTATTTTCCTTTACATGTTTCTAATCGGAATTTGGAATTTCCGTTACCGAGCAAGGTATCCACCTCACATGAACACAAAGTTGTCACAGGCTGAGGCGGTTCACCCAGATGAACTTGACGAAGAGTTTGACACTTTTCCAACTAGTCGAAATCCAGATATGGTCCGGATGAGGTATTTTTAGTTAACTAACTCCTGATTACCTTGTTGACTTCCGCATTGCATAACAACATAAGTTATCTTCAGTAGACTGCCTGATTTACATTTTATGTGCTATGCATTCACAGGTATGATCGGCTGAGGAGTGTGGCTGGTCGGATCCAGTGTATTGTGGGTGATATCGCAACGCAGGGAGAACGTGTCCAGTCCCTTTTGAGCTGGAGAGATCCACGTGCTACGGCTATATATGTCATGTTTTGCCTTACAGCAGCTTTGGTGATGTATGTGACACCATTTCAGGTGATTGCAGCTTTCACGGGTGTTTATGCAATGAGACACCCAAGATTTCGCTATCGAGTTCCTTCTGTTCCCGTCAACTTCTTCCGACGGCTTCCTTCTAAGACCGATAGTATGTTATAGAACTACAACCATCTTTCAAGCTATGTGTCTTGTGCAGCTTGGGGACAATGCAGCAGGGTTAACTTGTTCGAATAACATCATTGAAATTTGTAGTATTCTGATCTGTTCCATGCAGCCTATGAAGGTATAACTGTGATAACCATTTAAGTAGTCCATTTGTGTAATGAAGTTATTACGTCACCGTTAGTTAGAAACCTACATTTTAATCTCTATGGACCTCTGCCTTATTTTTTCTACAACTCATAAGTCGTTAAGTTCTACTATTAATTCTTCTTATACGAAAATATGTTCAATGTGTTAAAAGGCGTCCTAAACTCTCCGACTCCTTCTAAGGGCGTGGAGTACAGTACTAAGATGAATGTCCTAAAGCTGTAGACTACGGTTTTAAGCTGGATGTCCTAACCTCTCCTTCATAAGGCCGTGCTACAGTCCTAATCTTTCATCCTAAGGGTGTGGACTACAATCCTAATCCGCACGTCCTAATATCTCCATCCTAAGGTCGTTGACTACAATCATAAACTAGACGTTCTATCCTCTCCGTCCTAAGGGACGCATCCAAATTGAGATGACAGTAAGGAAGTTTGGAACCTCGTGAGAACGCTCCACTCGAGAGGTCGAGTCTAACCAAACTAGGAAAGGCCGAGAGAGAAATAGCACGAATAAATAAGAGTTTGCAATAAAAAAAGTTACATAAAGCTTAAGAAATGATGTATTTCGGATGTTGCCTAGGCCCAGGTCAAATATCTCTTTCTAAGTTGAGTCTTGGACAAACTTTATCTCTCTAAAAAGTCAAGGTAGGTAAAAGTTAAAAAATAAAGGAGGCAGTTAACTATATATAAATTTAAATTGGTCGGTCGAACAAAGTACATGAATCGGGAAGTCCAAACTACGTGCAATTGTCAGTATGGTGAATTATTCCGGTCAAGTACGCCCTAGAACGTACTAAACCGCCGGTTGGATTGATTTGACCCGTTGAACGGTTCAACCTAGATCATATAAGATGAAATTGAAGGTGATTTTTTCTTAAATCATTCATTGATTGCAGCTCATTGTGATCATTACGTTCACTTATATACTAATTGTGTTGTTGAATTCTAGTAAATGAGTTGATAAACTATAATTAAACTTTTGGTGCGTCTGTTGAAATTGGAACGAGAGTGATAATATGGAGTGCATGAACCTCAATTCGATGTAGTTGTATGAATGTACAATAACGATTTTACCTGTGTTGGTTAATCTGTGTTTTTCAGTATGGGAATTATGTGTATTAAGTGTTGGATCGAGGAACATTTTGTAACTGGAGATTTATATCGATGTGCCTATATTGTGAAGCTTAAACATGAGCTTTTTCAATATTGCGAAGATGAAGTACGATAGGGTGTCGTTGTTTTACCTAGCCCAGGAAGATTCGATATATACTGCTTTTGTATTTACATTTGCTATTGGAAGTAATCTTAGTTAGATCTCATAAATTTACATGTTGCATTGTTCTCTTTAAAGTTTTAAGATGCTTATGGTTCTAGTTTTTTATGCAACTAGTAAGGTGATGTTTAATGATTTTGAACTCCATTCTATTTGGATCTTTAACTAGATAAATTGATAGTTGTACATGTGACATTGTTATATTGCCATATATGTTGACATTATTATTCTCCACATCCTAAAGGTTTTCATACATAAATTATTTGCCATTTATGTTAAGATAATGCAACTCATTGTGATGATTTAGGGTCATATATTGTCGATGTGATGTTAAATAAATTTTTTGTTAATATGCCTAAATCTACACGTAAGCTATTATAGTATGAGTAAGTATAGTAAAAGAATGATTTTCCTAATCTATAATAAAATTCGACTTTTACAATAAAAAATCGGTCAGAAACACTACAAATCGGTTAGTGGATTTTATATAAATACCAAATAATAACCCACTTTCTTATGAAATTTACAAAACTCAACAATCTTTCTCTCTCTACAAAAATCTTAGAGAGCAAAATATCCAAAATCCCTCTCTCTCGTCGAAAATTATAGTGCTCAATGCACCAGTCTCTCTCTCTCTCTCTCTCTCTCTCTCTCTCTCTCTCTCTCGTTTCGTCGGATATTGTCGGTTTTTCACCAGATTTTCTGAACCAATTGCTAAAATGTCTAAATCAACAAGTTGATCTTGTTTTTTTAATTAAAATCTCTAATGAAAGTGAAATTTGACCTTTTCTTGTCATTTTTCGATGTTTTTACAATCGCATATTTTCAAATCTGAAATCTGCATAGTGAAATTTGAATTTCACAATTTGGTGTTTTGTTATGGTTTTAAGAGCCGATGTTATGGTTTTATGTATCGTTATTATGGTTTTAGCATGTGTTTAATATTTTGATATATTATTTTTTTAGATCATATGTTACAGTTTCAAAACATATAATTGTTCTTTTAAGCAACAATGTTAGTGCTTTTAGCCTCTGTAAACTAGTATTTATGTTTTGAAGTATTACAAAAATTTTATCATAGTTTCAAAAGGCATTGTTATTGTTTTAAATGCACTATTATAGTTTTAGGTACCAATAATATCATTTTTTTCTTGTATTGTATGTTTGTGCTTTGTTACAGTAAAAATGCACTATTAAAGTTTTAAAATGAACGGTTATGATATTAAACATTAATGTTACTATTTTAGTTTATTGAATATTTTTGCATGTTATTTTTTAGCGCATACGTTATAATTTTAAAACCTAATGTTGTAGTTTTAAGCATCAAAGTTGGTATTTTAGCTTTTGTGAAATATTTATAATTTAATTTTTTTGAAATATTTCGTTATAGATTTAAGTGACACTGTTATGATTTTATGTATCAATTTTACTATTTTTAAATTGTGTTGTATGTTCCTATTTTGTTATAGTTTTAAAATGCACAATTATAAGGCAAGACGCAATACATCACCAAGTTTAAAACTTTTGGATTACTTAATTTCAATGTTGTAATGATTGAATGTATCAAGTATTGTATTTTAAGCTTGTTTATTGATGTTCTAAAGATATAAAAATTTTAAATTTGTTTAACGGTGATTTAATGATAATATTAGATTGTCGCTTAAACTTATCATGTAGGCCCTTAAAACCATTATTCTATAACTTAACAAATTAACAAATAAGATTAAAACCATAATTGAACATATAATACCAACGTATCAAAACCATCATTATCTCTTGAAACATTAACAATTACATTTAAATTGTAACTTTCAATGTTAATAATTTAAAAAGAAAACATAATCTATTAAAATCATAACAGAAAATGTATATTTAAAAAAAAAAACTCGATCGGTCAGACCGCTAAACTCTTAAAACCACAAAACACACTGATTTTCTTATCTTTTACGAAAATCTTACCTTCTAGTAAATGCGTTCATGAATTAAAATCAAATTTTAGTAGTCTTGGATGAAGTTGGAACATGAGGAATACTATGGAGTGAATCTTAGTTTGTGGTGTTCATTGTTTTCATCTGTTTGAATTCGTTGTGGTTATATTACTTGTGTTGGTTAATCATTATATTTTTCAGTCAACTAGTATGTGTTGATGAATATAAACTTATGCAGCAAAATTCTCTTAAATCAGTCAACTATTCCAGCTCATTGTGTTTTACGGTCATTTACCAATAATGTGTTCCAGTTATGCGTTGATGAAATTATGATCAATTTTTTTTTTGTGCGTTGGATGAAATTAGTACGGGAGTGATACTATGGATTGAATCTCAATTCAATATGTTCATTACTTGTATATATTAGAGTGAAATGTGTATGTGTCTAAATTGTGAGCTTAAACATGAGTTGTTTTGTAATTGCGAAGATGAAATATGATTGCTTCATCTGGTTGTTTGTCCCAAGTCGAGAAGATTCAGTGTGTAATCAGTGTGCAATACTTTTTTATTTACATTCATTACTAGAAGCAATTTTAGTTAGATTTCATAATTTACATGGTGAATTATTCGGTTTCATGTTTATGATAGACTAGTCAAGTTTTGTGAATCTTGTATATTATAATGTTCCTAAGATTATGTTCTACACTGATTTTGAAGTTGGCTGTAACAAGGGCATAATCTGAACCCATGCAAGGAGGCCCTTTGCACAGGGCCCCAACATATTTGTGACCTATGTTTTCAATACACAAACAGCTATAAGCTATATAAAATGTCGTTAGTTGTTTAACAAATGCAATTGTAGCCCAAATAAGTCAAAAGTTAAGTTTTATTGTTATATTTTCATTTGCAAGTTTTGTTCAAAGTTGTTATACCGGTTATGTATTATTTTTCCTTAAAATGTATTGTTTATTAATTCTTAGATTTTAGAATATTCGGTAAAATTCAATTAGTTTCTACGCAATAATATATAAACGCTGAAACATGATGACTTGGAATTAATTGAAACGACCTATTTTAAAACATGTACATATTTAATATCACACATTATAAAATTTTCTTTCAATCATCTTTTTTTTTATGATGAACAATTATGCATTAAATGAAGACACTACATATGAAAACGAACTATGCAAAATAAATTTAAGTTTCAATTTTATCACTTTATGAACTTAATTTTCATTTATAAAATGTACTTCACATGTACTAGAAAAAAATATATTGTATTCTGTTTATATTAGACAGGTTACAAAGATAATGTTTACATAGCAACCTTAGATTGTCTAATTAACATTCAATTAATAAATACAACTGTAATCCAGAGCTTCAAATTAATTTTTATTACAATTTTTTAACCTCTGTACTCGTGACAGTTATTTTGATATGGGTAGGTGATGGTATATAAAGACGGGAACATTAAACTGAGAATTGTTAGCAGAACCAGTTGATTGACCATTTCCTCTTGCATATGTAGGTCTCTTGGTGAACTTAAAATCACTGGGAAAGCCTATAAGCTTATAGCATTTCTCCACAGTGTGATTAGTGAAACCACAATGAGTACATCCCCTCAACTCTTTTCCCTTTCTCTTGAACTGTTGTGGTGGTATGTTCTGGTGCATGTGATAAGTAAAGTGATTACCACCATAGTTAGACACATTATGCCTTGAATTCTTCTGACGTTCTTCAGTAAGTATTATGGAGTAAGCTCTCTCAAGGGAAGGTATAGGCACCTGATCTGTCCTCTTATGCCATCATAATCTTCACCTAAACCCATAAGAAATTGAAAAACCTGATCAATTTCACTGATTTTAGCAGCATTGGTTAGGTTTGGACATGTGCAGCGCCCACATGTGCACCATTCACTGCTAGGAGGTGGCCTATGCATGTGGAGCTCTTCCCAGATACTTGATAGCTTAGTAAAGTACTCCATTACAGATTGTGAACCCTGAACAAACTGGCTAAGGTCTAACTGCAGTTCATAAATCCTCACACTGTCAGTCTGAGAGTATCTTGCCTCTAGTTTATCCCATACATCCTTAGCATACACACTTTGTGCTATAGTACCCTTCAATTCATCAATCATAGAGTTGTGAAGCCATGATAGTATGAGATTGTTACATCTTAACCAAGGCAGATACATAGAACTTTCAATCAAAGGCCTATTATAAGTGCCATCAACAAAGCCTAATTTGTTTCTGATAGACAGAGATAGAGCCATATCACGCCTCCAACATATGTAATTAGGACCTTTCAAAATATTATTAATGGAGACTGATGTCAGGAAACAAATGATAAGGACTATCTGGATTGGTATGATCCAGACCCTTATCAATGTTGACATGAACAGGTGACTCATTGTCATTTTGCTTATTCAGATGTTGAAATTCTTCTTAAATATAGAATTGATAATTGACAGTCTGAGATTATATATGTATGAACCTATATATGTTGAACAACATATACTAATTGAAAAAATTTCTGAAATGTTCCTATGATGAACAATCAGTACCAGATGAAGAAACAAATGAACGCAAATTTCTGAATGAACTATGGTTTAACTGTCAAACAATGATGTTGTAAACAAAAATTGCAGAGATTCAGAGAAATTTTATCAACAAAATCAATATAATAGCTCAAACAACACAGATCTTAGCTAGATAACAAAACCATGATGGGTTAATCAGTTCAATTTGCTTAAAAACTCAATGAGTATCAGCTGAACGCAATCGAATTATCAAATCATCAATTGAACAATTTGTATATGTTCTTCGATTGAATCAGTGAACTATGTTAATCAATACTAACTTTGATCGAATGAAATTCAGTTCGAGTGAATCAATCAATCGGAGATTGGTGAATCAAATCAAAATAGAAAATATCATAAACTCAACACATGGCTTTGATACCATATCAGAAAACTGAAATAGCGGAAGACATTGAAGCTGAATGAACTTACAGCAATGGTGAAGAAGATGATGAACGATGATGATGATGATGATTGAGCAATGTGTAGACGCTCAGAATCTACAATCGAATTTAGGTTGATGAATTGGGGGGCACCGAAGACCTGCAAGGCAACAAGCAACAAACCTAGAGACGTAAGATACCAAGGTGACACCGATGTGGTGCCGACCGTAGAGACTTTGACGATGAGAGAGATGGAGATGATGGAGGTCGACTTATCCTGTTGACGGTTCGGCGAAGATGGAATGGTTACCGATAGTGTGCTAGTTGACCGCGTGAAGTGAAGCTAGCTAATGATCGTCAATAAGCGAGGTAGGATGGCGGAAGGTGAAGCTTGATCGTCTGACTCACAACCTGAGAGCTTGATTATCTGACTAACTGCTATAGTACTGAGGGTCGAGTGAGAGGAGATCGATTGATTGCTAGGGTTTTTCGTAGTTGGAATGAGATGCCCCTTACTCTTTCCGCCTGCCTCCCTATATAGGTCATCCAACCGTTGGCGTCCGTACCCACCTCTCCTATCTTTCGGATCTGGAGTTGTTTCATGGGCTGACTCAGTCTAGTCGGTTGCTTACTAGCTGACTGAGTTGGTCATGCGACGTGGGTCGGTCAGTCCGTTAGGCTAACATGGTT
>JAYMSP010002960.1:0-21755 GCA_036897095.1 Plantago elongata
CGTACGGTGATTCAGCTGACGGAGAGTGGTCGGTTATTGGAAATCGAGAGGCAGTGGATCAAATATCAGAAATGTAATGGACCAGAGAGCACAAGTACATCTAGCATTTCTTTGAAGAGTTTTAAAGTGCTTTTCGGATTTACTGGGGGAATCACAACCCTTTGTGTTCTAGTTTCCTTAGCTAGATATCTGCATGAAAATAGAGACACCATGTTAAGGATCTACAAGTCTAATATCACATTCAGGTCAAAACTTGGGGAACTATGGAAGAATTTTGATGAAAGAGATGATAGATATTTCCCCACCAGTGAAGCAAAAGAAAATTGTATCTAGCTTTTGTTCGTGATCATAAAGTATTTATCAGAAATATGCCTATATCTCTATGAAAAAATTGATATTTTAATACTCCACCTCTGAATCGGTTAAGAATGATCAGGTTACTAAGAAGACAATTTAGATGGGAAGTGAGTGACTTTTAAAGTAAATTTCTACTTTATCAGTTCAAAATGGATGATATCTTTATTGATGAAAACATATCATGACTTAGCTAGTGGTAATCCACTCATTAAAGAGTCAATTCTCAGTCGATTTGTGATATGTAACGAGCATAAATATAGTACTTGGTTTTCGTATAAATTGTACAAATCATACAATACTAAAACTTACGACAATCCCTCTACACTACCGAACTACATGAACACGTGGATTTTGTGGGTCGGATTAAATCCTATATCCACTCTAATGCCGGTAACTTCCCAACTATATATGTTCTCTCAATCTGAGAAAGAAACAACATTGTTGAATAAACAATTGATTATATAGAAGAAAAACTGCTAATTAATCCCTAAATTCCTAATATACATAAATTGGGGATGGACAAAATACTCAACATCGTCGATCAAGAATAATCTAACGATCTGTTAGTAACGAGTTATCTACCTTATCGCAAAGTAGTCCTCAGTTCTCCTGTACTCATTCAATCAACACCCAAACTTTCTACTAATTGTAATTATAGCATCCTGCTCACACATTATTAGGACTTACGAGGACATGAGAAATGAGCAGTTATAACAATTATTGTACATGCACTGACTTGAGAATAATATAGTTATCAGATACTTGTATATATACGAGATTGATTAATGAGAATCAGGTTTTGTTTTCTACACACGAGAGAAACTATCGAAACAAATTAGGTTACGAATAAATTACATAAAGCCAGTTGTAACGTCTTCAAATTTACATAAAATTGCGAAAAACGCGCTTCCGTTCCCAAGTATAGGGATATCTGAACATATATATGTAATCATGAAACTCATTTGTAGACACAACACCCTCATTTCTTCTTATTCTGTATTAATAATATTCAACCCAGTACAAGAAAACAGTACTTCTTCCGAAAACAATAAGTCATCTGAAGAAATTATTGATGGCTCTTCTACCTCCAATCCTTTTGTACAAATTAATGCAAAACATAATAATACAGAATATGTCAAATGCGATCTAACACACCTGACTTAATAAAATATATTTGAAGGCTACATTGAAGATGGATCTTCTCCAATTGGAATTGTGTGTCTGTTTATTTCGATGTTATATATTGCCTGATTGTTGTATTTTATTTTTATTTGATTTTAATTTCTCACACTATATTATAATATATTCGTGATTTGTTCTATCTCAACAAATTATAAAACATCTTCAATAAAATACAATTTGATTAATTTCAACTTCTAAATAATTTTATAATATTTAAACTAAAAAAAATGACGTGACATTCACAACGTGCAACGACGCATCACCACTGCAGAAAAAATACACGACGTGTCGTCACACGTCACCATTGAAAATGAACTTATATCTCAGCCTGTGGCCAATCACTAAAAAAATAAATGGCTTTTCCCACCCATGGTCTATTTTTCATTTCTTAACAGCTCTCCAACTAGTAAGTCGAGAGTTCAAATCAACTTTACCATTTAAAAAATAAAATTTCACCAATAAAAACAAAGAGCATCTTCCCCACAATCAAGAATTCAGACAGAAACACTATGTGATTTCTAGTACCTAAAACAGCCCGTTTAACCACATCTTCTCGCCATTACTCCCAATTACCTTCTAGCCGTCCCGTATTTTGTATATGTGTGGAATAACGCCTCTAACAGTAACGCATTGGCTCATGTAACTGCATTTACTGCGCACTCAGACAGTCCAGGGCCAGGTCTCTTCCATAGCCCCCGGTTTGTCCAGTTCCGTATGCTTTTTTTAAATAGTAGTCACCAAAGATCGCAAGATGCTGGTATACAAAGCCTGAGGTTGGAGCGATTACATATATAGAGGATTTCAGAGCCACTCTAAGGCTCTAAGCCAAGAAGGAGCTTGTTCAGAAATTGACAGCAATATCAAATTCTGAGTTTCATTCATTCTAATTTTCGACATATAGTTCAAATAAATTGCTATGTGCTTTGTAAGAGACTAATCACTTCATTTTACCACAAGTCACACATGCTGATATAGGCTATAGTACAACAGAACTCCATACTTCTACTGCTCAACAAGACTCTTACTGGATCAGTATCCGGCACCAATCTTACAGTATATAGACGATTGTGTGATGGTTTTCATAACAATGATCATGCAATACATAAGTATCAGTACTACCCTGAAATTACCTCCTGACAGCTATAAATGGCTTCATCAGATTGAGCATCATCTGATGTTATTCGATATTGATTCTGATAGTCTTCTTTGGCTTTGCTGTGGATTCTGTCTGGGATCTACGAGCATCAATTTGCCCACCAACCCCACCAACGTCGTCTCTAAAGGGATCGCCAAATGCTCTCCAATTGACTGGCCATCTGCTCCCACGAGCCCCTACACCACAGTAAGATATTAAACAAAAAGATTTTGCTGCTATGGATCCATCTGGCCAACATATAAGAGTGCAAAATTCAAAGAAAGCAGACATTTCCACCAAGGATAACAGTAGCCAGCAAATACACGGAAACTGTAGAATAGATTAAACACCCCCAGCAAATCACTACTCTGCCCAATACATATGCTTCAGCAAAGCTATTCTTAACTTACTGGACAAGGTATGATAAACAGTACTTATCCCACCTATCCAGCCTCCACTTCAATAATCCTAACTCATTGGGCATATTCACAGAACCCTGACCAAAATACAATCTATTCCGAGATACTAAATACTAGCCAAATACAAGCCTTCTCAGGAGACAAAAATAATTGGACTCCCACAGTGCCCTGTCATCGTGAATAATGTGTTGCACATCATTGAAAATAAAATGTACATAAAATCTAATGCCCATTGGATGTACACATTTACTCACAACTTCGAAAATGGAAAACTCACTAGGAAGTCAACTGGAGAAAGCAAAATCATGAAAAATTGGAGCATGCAACTTTTTGTTGTTAGGAAGATGTTAGATAGATTTGTGAACCTGAATATTCATCTGTATCATTTGAACTGTGCGATAGCGTATCAGATTTGCCTTTCCAAGCTTGTTCAAAATGCACCAGCTCATCTGGAAAATTATATGAAGTTGGTCACACATTCAAGAGACTGAAGGAACAGGTATGCTTACTGCTAAGTTATGACAAACCTTCTTCTAAGTTGTGCAATGTCTGCATTGTGTCCACCTTTCCATCTGAATCAAGCTTCCTTGTGACTGAATGTCCCTGTAACGGCAATATCTCCACTTAGTGACATACATAAAAATTCCTACTATTTCAAGTCTCCCGTAGACCAGTAGATGCAAAGGAATGAAAGATACACACACTCCACATTGAATTGTATTAAAGTGAATCATGTTATTGCAAATGGGACCGAGTATTAAGCAAAGCCACAAACAAGAGATCAATCAATTGAGTGAATTTGAAGCACGAAAGGAACTGTGTCAACCTGACAAGTGACAACAAAGTTCTTCCATGAAGAAGTCATTTCAGACAAAAACTTCAAGGAGTGACATTATTTCATGATCAACTCTCGGAAGCAATAGTGGTAAGTGCAATTACAATAATCAATGACAACAAACCATGGAATGTCAAGTAGCACATGACAATGTGTTTCAGCAAACATAAGACAATGTTTATAGCTTCCACCTTGTCCTGAATTCCTCTCGACACTGTGTGAGTTGCTTGACCAGTAGTTTTGTCAGCCTGCCTGCTCTCTTCCATTCGCACCTAATAGTCATGTAAGTCAAACATCAAGAATTAAACTATTGAGGCTCAGCAAATTAAAAAAAAATAAACACCACTTACTCCATCATTCCCTGTTCTCCTAGTGGTTGTCGCAGTGTAATACGTTCCATCAATGCCACCATAAGACACCTTTTTGAAGCTGACATACTTTGTCCGTGGTTGTGCCACTTCTGCTCTGTTATCAATCTCACTCTTATGTATAAGCTCCTTGCTGTTCTTGTTCTTATCATCTTCAAATGAGTTAGAGAAACCAGTTTAAGCAAACAACTCCATATGAAAAGTATTGACAAAACGAAATATGATTACTCAGTGTTCAATATTCACCAGCATCTTCATCATCTGGGTGTTCAACAAGGGGATTTCTATTTGTCCAGCCCTTGTCACTAACATCATCTTCTTCATTTTCTCCCAATTCCAGTTCATCATCACTCAGAAGCTCTTCAATTACCGGTTCTTTGGCTGTTCTTGTATGGCACGATATACTTGGGCCATCATTGGCAAACCTTCTCGAACCGAACAAGCTACCGGAAGGCCGAGTGAAGAAAGGATCATCAAAAGGATCCTTTCCTCCAAATAAGCTGGGAAACATGGAACCAAAGCCTCTAAAGCTGTCTTCGAACTCACTTTGTGACTGAGGAGTTTCTTCACCTCTTCTCTGCATACTTATATATTACAATCAATGTTACGCATATAAGTTTTGTCAGCCAATGCGCAGCAAAAGTGGAATGTATTCTACATATATTTTGCATTTCCAAAACCATGAATCACAATATCACATGTATTTATTCAACTAGCATTATTTCCGTCATGTCGAAAATTTCCGGAGAATATATCATAGAATGGGAGGGAATAAGTAGCACCTCATCAAATACTACACAAAAGCTATTTCCAACTCACAATGCTATCATTGATTGGAGACTTCTCCACCTACAAATCTCTGCACAATATTATCTCTTGTGACCACCATAAACATATCAATACACATTTTGTATCCCAACGCGCATAATTTGGAACATAACGTATTTGCACTCCAAATCCAAGCCATGAACCAGACAGTACTTCTATGCAAATCCTTACGCCTATATAAGAAAGATTGAATCTGTTCTAGAACATCCTTATCTTTCATCCTAGAATAAGAACAGATCATTCGCCTATGTCGTCTTATACTGTACTATACCCTCATTCCAATTGTTCATAATCGACGAATGCTAGTGGAAATCAATTAGTCCATATAATACATGGATACATTTTAACTCTGAAAAATATAGTCAATGTTGAGTAACTCAAGCTACACAATGCAGAACAAATCATAATCCGTCTACAATACGCTACACGTTTATCCTAAAATGAGAAAGGCTTACTCGCCTACATCGTCTTAATCCGTCTCACTCACACTATACCATACACTCATTTCAATTGTTCATTATCTACTAACAGTCACTAATGAAAATTAAGTCCATATTACAGTAACATACAATAGAGTCAACAAACTTACTAAACATTACAGTGGTAACAAGTTAACATCAAAGAATCGAATTCGAAAGGTATTGTTGAGGCACATAGCATTTACTAGCTACACAACGGATCATACACGAACACGATTTACAAGCAAAAACGAATGAAACGGAAATTGAAACTAAGAATCAACAAACTAACAGTTTAATTATAGCAGAGACAACTGAATAGCTACAGTGAATGATTGAAGTAACGTCAGCAAAACGATGATCGGAGAGTAAAAATTTTGGTGTTTTTAATTCGGTTTATCACTTACCTTTCTCTTTGGGGAATTTGGAATTGTGAGAGCAGATGAAGATGAAATTGCTTGATTTAAAGTTGGCTGATTATATGTTCTGCAACTGAGATGAACCAGAAGTTGACACGTGTTGTGGCACTCGTGACTAGATTGTTCTTTTCTTCGAAGGTTTGGACTAGGTTGTTCCAGTCCCTTCTTCTATCCAGTCCAAATTCATAATTTGGATTGCGATTTTAGGTGAACCGGAACCGGTTCGATACGAAATTCATAGATATTACTCACTTAAAATACCACCAAACCTGTTAATTCAAATTTAAGTTACGAAAGTGTAAAATTAAACTTAACTAACCACTCTGTATCATGACTTTTAGCAGGCGTTAAGAGCATCCCACGTTCTAAATCTTTTTCTTGTCCAACTTTTACAACGTTGCATTGTGTTGGGTGTGGTAAATGTCGTGCACATTTTGCAACATTATCATGTTATCATCTATTTTGCAACGTTACATGGTACTTAAAATTGTGTGTTGGAGTTCTCCAGGACACGAGTTGTGTAGTATAGTTAGATCGTCTCTTTTCCTATTCTAGATCACGCAGTCTGCCTTGGGCCTTGACAGTTGGCACGCATAGCTAATGTTAAACTTCTTACGTCTAAACCAAGTCCATAACCTCCATTATAGACTTAATAGTGAAATTTCATAATTGTATAAGGATAACATAGATTGGCAAGCAAGAAACAAAACAATGTGGTGAAAAATGAAATGAAAGCATAAAAGGATTCTATCATCAACATTTCCAAAGAACAGGTAATAAATTACAACATTCTCGGACCAGCAAATGAACAAAATCAACAATGTACAGGACCCAGTCACTTCTAACAATTAACCAGGCATCACAATCCTAGAATCAGTTTTGACTGCTCACCTGCCAGAATTGTCTTGCTACTCTGTCAGTCTAGCAGAGGCGCAGCATATGGACTTTTGCGCTGATCCACTCCAATCCCAGATTAGTTTGTACAAGGTGAGATGAACTGGAGGATCAAATAGATAAATATCGGACATCCCTTTCCGCAGAGTACAAACAATGTCATTCTTTAGAAATCTTGTGCATCAAGGTCAGGTCTTGAAGGATATTCAAAACCTTGAAGAGCAGGCATTCTTCGTAAATCTTCTTCAGTATAACTTGGGATAAACCAGTGCTTCTTATCTGTCCCAAATACCTGATACATAATAATACATCATTTAGAGAATAAGTGAACCCCATAAGATTAAGCAGCACTAAAGGTGACATTGTTACTGAGCTAGTGCCTCTGTGCAATAATGAGTTACAATGCTTGTGATCTGTAGACTAGAGGAGCCTCTTTGTGAAAACTAAAAGGGTGAGGCTACATATAAAATATGCTCATCCTTCCCTCCCACCAGTGCAGGGCCAGAAACACTAGAAACTTTCTTTTGGGTATTTATAGTACTTTCCAATTGGGTTACAACACATACAGGCCTTCCAAGCGTCAATAGAGTATAGAGTACATATATACAACAATTTCACATAGTTTACTCGATTAACATGAAGAGCAACAAAGAAGTAAAAAACATGGAGGGACAGTACTTGCATGACAAAAGTACCAGAATCATAATTAGCCACATGGAAGTTCTAAAAAGTAGATATCAAATCTTGTGCTAGACAAGTTACACCGACCAGAATGACAAATGACATCAAAAGTGTCTCTAACCTGTTCAAAGTTTCTTCTCCGTCCAAGATCGTATCTCCATTTAGGAGAGGTCTTCTTCTCGTAAGCCTAAAAAAACGCCAACAGATGAATCAGTTATCACCTCTGCATTCAATGCAACCAGTGAGAATGCTGAGGAAAACCTTAATTCTCAAGGCCGCTTTTAGGATAAGTTTAGTTAAGAACTGTCTTCTACGGGGCAGGTAAAACTAAAAATTGGGAGCAATTAGCACCACCAGATATGGAACTAAACTGTCACATCAACTAAAAATATAAGAGGATCTAACAAAAACATGCAATCTGCACAACATTTCACTTGTCAAGAAACATAAGAGGCCATACCTCAATGGTTGTAGTATTGGCAGTCACCAATGATATGTGCATAATTAGGAACCCCATCACGCTCAAAGCAAATGCCAAATTTAATACTGAAGAAGTTAATCATATCATGGTCAGGATCTGGAAAAACAAGTGGAAAATGTGTAGAAAGTGGAACATAAGCTTACCAAAGGCAAGAAAAGTGGTTGCAAGAGTTCCGGGAGAATCAGGGATCTCCCCTTCACTGAAGAATACGATGAAATTTGGCAGTAATGACAAAGTTACAAGAGTAGTCTCGAGGAAAGTATAGAACTGCATGAAAACATGATAAATTGGTATTGATTCAAACTGTAATAAACTAACAAGCAACACAAAGCTATCTAAGTTCATTTCTAAGTTGAGTAATTAAATGTGTAACACTCAATTGACCGCATCAACAAGTAGGCAAAACTAAATAATAATTAATGCTACTGAGTCAAATCCTACACTACAATGTTTATGAAACTACGGTGCATAGAGGCTACATAGTGTTCATTCCGTCCAAGAAGAATGGTCCTATATGATTTTGGGCACGGAGATAAATATGTAATGAAAAATTAGTGTACGTGAAGTGATATGTGACCCCAAACTGTTAGCACATGTGAATTTTTTCCCAAATAATAAAATGGTACATTTGTTTCGACATACTGTATATAATGGAAAGTAGGACATTTGTGTTGGATTAAAGGGAGTACATCATTGTACGAAAAACAGAAGAACTAACACCGGTCAAAGTCCCACGTGCTGACAAATCACATAAGGCAACCCACTTGAATAAATCAATAAAGACTTTACTAGGATGCAAAAGTGTACCAGGAAGAGAAGGAAGTATTTGTAGTTTAATGCTCCAACACAATTCACCACCCAAACACAATGGTGGTCCATTTTCAGTACACACCTTCCACCTAAAAAGGCAACAATGTAACAAATTATTACTCACTGAAGTAACCACAAGATACAACACTCTCCAAGTACAATGACAGGAGCAACTTACAAACAGAGCAGTGATGGCACCTAGGTGGTTTTAACTGGTTACATTTTTTACAGAAACGAATATCCTTATCCTGCCAGGCAGCAGGAAATTCCCCATCAGTCAATGGATCCGTTTCTCCACTTTCTTCATCACCAGCCGGCTGCCAATCGAATGGTACAGAACCAGGATCCGTAAACACCACCGAAAAGTAACTCCACAATAGCATTACTAACTGCACAAACATTAATAAGTTCTGAGACTATTCTAAAGGCCGGTTAGTACCATTTTCCAGCTATTTGACCCTTCAACAAAAACAAGTACAATACGTGAATGCTTAGCTACAAAACTTTAAACCATGCTTTTGTATGCTGGAGGTCGACCACTCTCACATAAAAAGTGGGACCCATGGGTCCTATATTGTATGCGATAGGGTGTTCTAGCGTCCGATCCATAGTTGAATAAACCGCTTAAAAGATGTCTTATTTAAAAGCTACTCTGGCTAGATTATGATTTTCCATTATCAGCTACATTACCATCTCTTAAAAGATGTCTTATCCAAAAGCTACTCTGGCTGGATTATTTTGTTCCTTTATCAGCTACATTACCATCTGTTATAATCAGGATACTTATTAGCTACCTTATCGGATTTCAACCAACTTATCCACTAGTTTCACTAATCATATCCTAAACCTAAAATAATCACGAATTCACTAGTTTTCCAATAACTCGACCCATGGAAACCAAATATTGATCAATCAGATCACACAACACACACTCCATTAGTCCAAATGTTCCCACTAATCAACAACTCACCATATTCTCGAAACAGTACACTCTACAAGTAACAAAACAAAATGCAACACTGATGAAGAAACATGAGCTGAAAATTACCAGAAAATGAAACAGAATCAGAACCAGCAAGGCAATCAGCGAATCGAATCCACCAGCGGCGAGACCAGGACCGTAATTGGTGATCACCACCGCGTAATAAGTCACACCGACGACTCCGAGAACGAGCAGAATCATGATCGAACCGAGACCTCTAAGAGCCGTGCAGAACTTGAACACATTCCATGCCATTACTGTTCCCGATCTATACATAATAGTTTGGGCTGCTAATTACATCAATGGATACGATTCAGATGCAATTGTGAATTTGGGAGATGCTTGGTGTGTAGTCTAGGATTTATCGATTCCACCTGGAAGGAATAGTGTGTAGTTGAGGACTTCAGCTATGGTGAATTGAGGTTTTTAGCTGGAGATGAAAGAGGACACATTTTCTGACTGGTTCTTTGTTTGTTTTGGGGTGAATCTGAAAAAATCAAAAATGGATATAGGCTAGCTTGGAAATGTTCACTTTGGCCCTGCAATTTAGAGTTTTTAACATTTACTCAGTCCCAAATGAAATGTATATTTATCTTTTGACACAAAGTGTACTTTAGAGTGTAAAATATTAACGGGCAAATATACATTGATATAAATGGATTAAAAATGTTATAAGAAATAGAAAGTGTTGTGGTATAAGTACATAGATGAAATATATGACATTGATTCTGGGATGAAGAAAGTATCAATTAATGTTCTCTTCATCTAAGTAATGCATATTTTACTTCTAATTTTTTTCCCTTTGGTAAAAAGAATCGAATTAAACATGCTCAAATGCCAGTATCGAAACTCAAAAACGAACATACAAAGTGTGAGATAGAATGCCAAAGCATATAATCTCTACTCAAGCTATAACCAAATTTAACTAAACTATCAATAAAAGAATCAATAATTTACATTTCTATCAATTTTCCTAATATTCACACTCCAAGAGTTGCATAATAACCCAAAAATTCAATGTTCTCCTCCTTTGATGGTACTTTCACATTATTAGTTATCCTATCAAATATTATATTTAAGATAGATAAAAAAGTAAGTTACAAAAGCATACGTATAATCCGAGTATGTAAATAGCTCGACGATGATTATTAGATATTTTAAAACGAGATGAATTGTCAGAGGCAGATATTAAAAATTTAAAAGGCACTGAACATGAAAATTTTCCATTTCCAACAAAACCAAAGGACCACAATCAAAATTACCACCTCCTAATTATCCAAATCCCTTCTATCAATTCGTCACATCAAACTCTGCAAATTACTGTGTACAGTAATACACACACAATCGCATTTCACGTTAATGGCTGTTACTGTACCCAGGTTCCTTTGGAGATTCAACACCCTTCCAGTACCAAAATTTGCATCATCTCGATCATCATTATCCGCTCATTCCACTCCAAATCATCCAATGCCTCTCTCTGTCACAGCCGGTGAGTCTCCGACAAGTGGCCGGAAGCTGCCGATTGTGCTCTTTGACGTATTGGACACGCTCGTTAGAGATCCGTTTTATCATGATATACCTGCCTTCTTTGGGTGATTCTTCTGCTCTTTACCTGTATCGAATGGCTTTCTATTTGTGTTTCTGAGAGTTTTAGAAGGTTTAAGAATTGTACTAGTTTGCTGTATTGATTTTGATCCTGATTTGACATGTTAAGCAATTCAACGTGACATTCGTGAAATCGTTGTATGATTTTTATCTGCTGTTTCGAAGCTTTTTAGTATGATTGTTAGTATCCTGTGATGAGCTACATGCATATTTGCATTTCGGAATTATTAGTAGAATTGCTTTTTGGCAGCGAGAGAACACCAAATATTTCGAAATTCTTATCCTGATTTGACATGTTAAGCAACTCAACCTTACATTTGTGAAACCGTTGTATGATTGTATTGAATGGCTTTCTGTTTGTGTTTCTGAGAGTTATAATGTTTAGGAATTACTAATACTAGTTAGCTGTATTAATTTTGATCCTGATTTGACATGTTAAACAATTCAACGTTACATTCGTGAAATCGTTGTATCTACTGTTTCCGAGCTTTTTAGTATGATTGTTAGTATCCTGTGATGAGCCACATGCATTACATTTCAGAATTATTAGGATTATTGATTTTGGCAGTGAGAGAACGCCTCATGTTTCAAAGTTGTTATCCTTATTTGACATGTTAAGCAAATCAACCTTACATTTGTGAAACTGTTGTATGATTGTATCTGCTATTTTGAAGCTTTCTAGTATAATTGTTAGTATCCTGTGATGAGCTACATGCATTTACATTTCGGAATTATTAGGATTATTGATTTTAGCAGCGAGAGAACGCCTCATATTTCGAAATTCTTATAATCTTATCCTGATTTGACATGTTAAGCAACTCAACCTTACATTTGTGAAACTGTTGTATGATTGTATCTGCTGTTTTGAAGCTTTCTAGTATGATTGTTAGTATCCTGTGATGAGCTACTTGCATTTACATGTTGGAATTGCTAGTGGATTGATTTTGGCAGGGAGAGGTTGCTGCGTGTTTGAATATTAAACTGCAAATTCAACTCGAGTTGAATTTTTTTTTTATTTAAACAACAAAGGTGACGCAAACCCGACCAATTGGTTAGAGGGAGGGGAAGTGTCCTACCAACTGAGCTGCGCTTCATTGTCAAAGTTAGTTGTGGAGTTGATGAGTTGTAACTGAACTAGAGTTGAGTTTCGAAGTTTGTGTTTGGTATTAAATTGTAAGATTTCTAAGGTTTAATAGGATGTTTGAGTTTTAAAGGTTTGGGGTTTGGAGTTGATGAATAGTAACTCAACTCAAGTGGCATAGTTAGAAATAAACACAAAAAAATGATAAAACTCAACTCCAGTTGAGAGATTGAGTCAAACACTGAAAATACTTTGAAGATCTGATGCTGATTTGAAATGTGGACCCCAAATTCCTGAAAACATTATGTATCTTGTATTTATTTTGAAATTTGAGAATGATAATCTGGTCTATTGATTATGCTGTTTTCTCAAAAATCTCGATGTGAGTTATTGTTTTGTGTGGATATTTATTGTCAGCATTGATTTGTTCAGAATGTCTATGAAGGAACTTCTAGAATGCAAGCATCCTGCTGCGTGGATTGAGTTTGAAAAGGGGCTTATTGATGAGGTATACTAGAAATAACTGTGTGATTTCTGATTGGCATTTGGTGTACTCTTGTTGTATTGCATGTATACGAGTGAGCTAATTTGTTTGTTGGTGTAACAAATACTCAAGTCATCCTGGTGAAGTATAGACTGAGCATATAGATGTTTATATTATGTCTGTAGTCTGTACTTTTTGCTTACTTCTAAAAATGAACCTCTTCTATTTTCATTAATGACATTATTGTTTTTTAATTGTGTAACGTACCCTTAATGTGGAGCTAAACTGCTCCAGGTCATCTTGCTAACAAACTAACTGTTTTGCCTCTCCCAAGACCAACCTCTGTTCTTCCAGAGATGTAACGATTGCTATGAGTTGTTGTCTATTTACCCTTCCAATAATATTGTGAAGGCTAGGTGACTTATTTAATGTTTCTATAGCCTAGAAAGTTACACCTCCAGCTTGCCTTCTGAAATCCCATTTCCGTGGTATGTGTCTACGTCATACTTGCTTTAACTTTTCTCCCAGTCCGATAGGATGAATGAATCGTATAATGTTATCTAATGCCCGTTTATAACTTTTATCTTTTCCAACTTGTTTTTCCTCCCTGAGCCCCATAGCTGACAAGGATAGCCACTTTCCCATTTCTGAATTTTCTGTGTTAGGCCTTCTTCTGTTCATCTAGTTAGAGTTAAAATAGAACCACTCTGACACGTAATGTGCATGTTTTCTTACACATTTTTATGTTGATATATGTATGTAATTTAATTATATTGCAGTCATTTCTTTCAGATTGAGCTAGCTCGGATATTTTTCAGAGATGGAAGGGCCATTGATTTGGAAGGCAAGTGAAGCTTTGAAAATCATTAAAACTCACAAGAATTAAATCATTGCCACAGGAAGGATATTAGATGTGTTCATAGTTGATGTTGTTTCAAGGCTCTGATTGTCTTTTATACTTCTGATAATAGATGTATAATTGGTTTTTCTTGCTACCTTTCAGGCCTAAAAAGCTGTATGAAACAAGGATATTCTTATATTGATGGTGTGGAAGAATTACTTGTCAATCTTAAGCGGAGTGGATATGAAATGCATGCTTGCACTAATTATCCCATCTGGTATGTTTTAATGGTAAAAGTTTCGAAAGTTTTTGGTAAGCAATAAAACTCTGGTTTCTTTTATGTACATGTCTCATTTTATCCATTATCCTGTTGTAGGTATGAAATAATTGAGGACAAGCTAAAGCTCTCAACTTACTTATCCTGGACATTTTGTTCATGTAAAATGGGTATCTCTTATACTTGCTTTGAAGTTTTCTTGACATGCCCGTCTCTTCAATATGATTTTCAAGTGGTGACTCTTAATACCCTAAAATGAATTCTACATATGTGATGCCCTATTTCTTTGAAATTTGTGATTTTTTTTTCAATGCAACCATTAAACCTAAAACTCATTTCTGTTTTTCACTTAATAACCCAAATAAAATCGGAACAGTTTCAAAAGAAGATCGCCAGGCAGTTTTTTGTAGAATTGTCCATAATTGGCTATACTACCTTTCCTTTTTTTTTAAAAAAGGAAAAAGTAAAACCATAATCTTCCAAACTTGTAGATATTTTTATTTGAAAAGTTGGCCAATCAGGTGGTAGTATAACTTTTCAGACATTGGTTATGCTACCTTTTGCTTTCTATGCGAAACCAAACTGTTACTTGGTATTCTGTTGCAAAATGACTCTTCCACTCTGTTTATCTAATTTCCGAGTTTAAAGTGGAAAAATTCAATTTGCACTTTGTTCATAGTTAACACTTTGCTCATACAATCAAAGGTGCAGTAAACTCATCTTTTACATTCTCAGGAAAATCTCGTTATTATGGCTGATTATCATGAACTTTATCAATTTCAGGAAAAAGGAAGCCTGATCCTGATTTTTATGCTGATATATTGAAGCATCTAAACGTTGAGTCAACATGCTGTATTTTTGTCGATGACAGGTACTCTACTTAATCTTTCCTAATCTGTCTGAATTGTCAAGCCCTTTCACACAGCACTATACAATCAACTATGAGAACTTCATGATCAGTAACTAAATTATTGTGTGCAGTAGGTTCCTAGTGCTAATATGGTTCCAAATGATGCATTTTGCATTTATACGTCATTACGAGTGCCAGACATCCTGTGCTCTCACATCCTCTTTGTATTCAATATTTATAGAGTATTTCAGTCATATGAACTACTTTCTTCTTTATGTTCCACTTCACATGGGCTTACCAATGCAAATTGGATCCAATTCGATATGAGAGTAGTTATTCATTTAGTGCATATATGATATATGCACTGCTATTACCACATATGGTTTGGTGGAGGATAACACAGTATTCATGTGGAGGGTAACATAGTCGATTTTGCAGTCTGTAATACGGACCCCCCCCCCCCCCTCCTCTTGACGTATCGATGCTTCCTAGATTTCTTCTATCTAGATAAGGTCATAGTTATGAACTTTGCTTGAGGCTCTTGTCTTTCTTGGAAGTTCTGCTTTGCCTTTAAACCATCGATTCAGTTCCGTTATTCAACCACCACAATACTGCATTGGCTTCCCTACTAAAATAATTCTTGAATGGAGGTGCTCCCAGATCATATATGGATCTGATGAACCTTAAGTTAACGTGCCAACTGCAAATTGTGCAATTTTCAGACACAGACGACGATGACCATAATTATTAATAGTTCATAGCGCATTTTAGCCCAAACACTGCCCCAGGGTAATCGTGCATGACGTCCACACTCTAGTTTAACTAATAGTATACCCACATAGAATTATATGTGTATGTACTTGTATCAATAAAATATATGTTTATAAATCATAAATTCCTAATTTAGTGAAAAACGAGCAATTTGTTAGTGACACTAAAATTAGCTACATAAAGCAAATTCAAAATGATAACTAGTGGCATTAATAAATAATAACTACTCAAGTGCAGAAACTGGTTAGAGAGTGTTGTGTGGTTCTGCTTTTATGTTTTTTGTTGGCGTGTTGTGCTGTTGCTGATGTTCTATCTTTCCTCACACTAAAATTAACTACATAAAGCAGGTTCAAGATGATAACTAGTGGCATTAATAAATAATAACTACTCAAGTGCAGAAACTAGTAAACATAGGGAGTTTTGTGCTGTTCTGCTTTTATGTTTTTTGCTGGCGTGTTGTGCTGTTCCATATGTTCTATCTTTCCCCTATCCATTTCTGTTTCTACTCTCTAACTATTTATTTATTTATTTTGGGAGTAATAACAAAACCTGAAAAATGGTCTACAAGACCTTATTTAAATGGACTAAATCTTGTGCCATCTAAAAAACCCGTTTAAGTATTATTTTTTAGATGTTATATCAATAGTGCGCTATTTCGGGTTACAAGCAAACTAAATAATGCTCAAATAGCACACTGCAGCCGTGCTATTAATAATCCCAGTCCCCCACACTCTGTGGTGCACGGCCTGCACTACAGGTGAGATGGGGGATTTCATGCGTTCCAGGGGAGATTAATAACTATGATGATGACCATTCAACTTTGATACTTATAACCTCCTGCATGTCCTCTCTGTCCAATCCCTTGTTTCAGAAATTAAAATTGAATAATCTTGACATAATTATCACCGTCCACTTAATGCTCATACATACATTGGGTGAACTTGGAAAGGTAAAGTAGCTTGGTCTGCATGCTCTGCATATGATGATAATTCAACATGAACACTTGTGGCATCTCTGGTTCTGTAGTTCTGCCTGTTGATCCATCAGTGACACATTTCATTGCTTGACTCCTTCAGGATGAGAAATGTTGAGGCTGCAATTGATGCTGGTTTGATAGGTATTCAATTCAAGAATGCTGATTTATTGCAGAAGGATCTTGCAAATCTAGGTGTTGACATCCAGACAAACAAATCTATCAGAAATTCAGGTTTTGCTGAATGCTCAGAATAGCGCTGCCTGCTAAAAGTATATAGCAGTTCATGCATGATTATGTGTACTATATCTCGTCTAAGAATGAGAGAATACATTCTTTGAAATGTGCAAACCCCTTTTTAACATCTCTTGCTTAAGAATGAGAGACTGCATTCATTGAAAATTTAGACGCCCTGAATAGTTTTAGGATTTTTGGAGCATGCCTGTTTATATTACTTCTTGTTACTTGCCAAGTCACGTAAGTTATAATCATCCAAGCAATGTTAGATGTCACATTGGTGAAAATGCACGCACTCAACTTGCATTCCATATGCCGGGTCTGGCTCTTGTACCATGTTAAGCTTTTGTCCTACAGTCAAAAGCTATGCAGCAGAGAGTTGTGGTGTTTATTTAACTGCATCCCAGATTTTTGCTTAAACACCTCTGAAATGCATGTCATGTTTCAGAGTAGTTCTTACAGAATACCGTTTTCCTAGATTAGGAAAAACTTCAATCCATTAGTATATAAATTGGGTGTGTCAAAAGACTTGTAGTGGGGCTTGTACAGTTTTTCCTATAATCTTGGCAGAAACGGGTCTTTTGACCATCTTCTAAGAATTTCACCATGTTCAGCACTCGCAATTAGAATTGTTGGTATGTCATGTCGTGTCTGAGTATATGAATATTTAGCCTTTGTCATTCATCTCCTAGACATTAAAATAACATGTTTTATAAGGGAAGAATGTTGAGATGCTGTTCATATATATGTGCAATGTGGTGCTGTTAACTCATGCTTCGGAATTTCAATGTGATATTGATTTCTGATGTCTATATTTCCACAAGGCTTAAGAATCAATAGGCTCATGTTAAAGAAAGAAGCCTATGGTTTACGTGATTTTATGAAGGAATCTACTGATATGCCATATTCCTCTTCTAAAGCTCCTTTAATGAAAAGGAACCTGCTAGTGAAGCACTTAACATGTTATCTCTATTGCAGTGAGCTTTTGGTCGTATTTTATTTTGTTTAGATACTTTTTAGATTGGCGAAAGAGTTAGGAAATTGGTAGTATCTGGGTTTGCACTGTCTTTTCAGTGGGAGGTAGGGGCCAAAAAGAAGAGTCTTCATTTATACATCTTTAAATTGAAGAATCTTGTTTTGGATGGATGGATATCAATTTTCATCCTTTTTGGTTTGTAGCTCATGTAACGTATGAAGTTTGATACTTCCTTCGTCTGGAGTCCAGACTCAATTCCCTTGGGTCCAAGCATGATATTTAAAGCTACGACATGAAAATAACTCAAATAATTTGTACGATATAGTAAGGTTGATGATAAAAGTATGAGATGAGCTGATAAAGTAGTAGATAGCCTATATAAAGTAGGAAACATGTTTTTCAATATATGTGTAATAAGTTGAGAATGGGACGGAGTTCATTATTGCCACATGGAAGTTGGGCCAATTTGTATAAAACTAAAACTATGAGTTTTGTAAAAAATTTAGTGTTTTTAACTCGATTTCTTGAACTTTTGGTCTTATACCAAACACTCCCGTGGACTTCTATCATGAGCAGATAGCTAAATTGCTCATGGGGAAACTTTTAAAAGTAGGAACCTAAATTAAAATTGAACTCAATTTTTCGTGTTTTGTTTCGGAAATTAATATTTAATTCTCATTGGTGGTAGCTAGCTACGTCCGAATAATTCAGTCCAACCCTGCCAAGTTCTCCTAGTCATAAGGGTCATAAGGTTCTTCGATTTGACTCCATCTCTACAAGTGAACTTAAAATTCTTAGCACTTGAGCTAAAATTCATGGACATCCATTATAATTATTATAATGAAGGAGAAATTGATCACAAATGACTCACCAAACGTGTAGGGAGATCCTAGTTAGTGTTATACTTGTAATCTGTCTCTTAGTCTTAATTATTACTCCAGTACTATCCTATTCCTATGACACCCTCTAGTACAAAATATGAGGATCCCACCCACGAGTTTCATATTGGGAGAAGCTGTCGGTAACCCACATCATCTAAATATCTCTTTTCCATTTGGCTAGACTCACAAATTAGTGTAAGGTCCGCTATCACTATATATTTACTATATGCTAGGAGATTTTTTCCGAGCCACATCTAAATTCTAATATTGATTAGGTGCAAGTCACAGTCCCAACTTCCAGCAGCAACAAAGAATTTTCCTACTGGTGCAGGATGACTGTATGAGGAAATGCAGGATTATTGTCCTCATGCTATCCTATCCAATCTACTGGGTAGGGGCTAGCACCATAGTCCCTGGCATTAGATCATTTAGAATGAGTTTATTACGGAATACTTTCGCATACCTCATGAACGACTTTATGTGTAACAGTGTATAACCCATTATAGTTTTTGCGAATCAGTGTCATATGAGACGACATGGTTTATCACCTAGATTCTTCGGATAATATCCGTAACACTTGATCATCCAACTTTTGACCTACATGGATCCCTCTCCATGGTTCTCGTACTAGGGGAAGTCCTCTCAATCCGACAATGTACCAAGTCGGAATATTCTCATCTTCACTAAAAGGATCCTAGCGTGATATATGAAGCAAGAAGGGATATGCTCAAGTCATCAAACCCTTGAGGGTTCAACAGTAATTTTTCCAAATTAAGAATACAACCATTCCCCCAATCATTTCATTTTCGGTTTTTGTTTAGGGCAACAAACTCCTACGTAGTGTTTGAATATTTCACCCATACACATTTCATCTCCATAACTTAACTCAACTTGCCACCTTTCAAGTAGAAAGTAACCCTCACAAACAATATATGTCCATTCAAACCACTATTTTACTCAAAACTCTGACAAAATCCATCCCAATCCCTTGGCTTTTTTATTCACCAATATAGTACTACTCACTACTTACTCCGTCCGGTTATATTGTATCTGTCATTTCTTACATTTTCATATTAGATTTTTTGAATGCTTACAATATTAAAATTGTAAACGTATAGAATCTAATAGGACGGATCAACGCACGCATGAAGTTGAAAGTTTGAAAAGTCATCACCCACACATAACCTATCATCCACCCATATAACTCTAAGTTAGTCTTCCTACCAAACCAAAATACAAAAGGACCCACAAGAAACCGCCCCATCGAATAATCATAAAATGGCTCATCTACTTTATTCAAAACTCATCCATCATCTTCATCATCACAACTTTTATGGTGGATCCCATTCATTTCCAAATGGGAAAATTGCATAGACGCCCTTAGATTTATCTCAATAACATATAACGTATAAATCACAACCTCGTTCTATCCTTCAACTTATATGAACGTTCAGAACGTATAGTAAGTCGGAAGTTAACGGTTGTGTAAGATCTTGTTATCGACGGAGGGTCTCAAAGTTGCAAGCTTGCGGAAATCCGGTTTTATGTGTAAATCTAGAAGCATCCAAGGGTGTCAAAGTGCAATTCTTTCATTCTGAATTAAGTAATGGAAATATCTTCATTTGTTTAATCATGCTTAGACAGATAAGTATCCTCTAATCACCGTGAAAGAGTCCTGAGCCACAAGTTTTAGTCATTGTTAACTTCGTTTTCACCCAATGATATCATTAACAATAACTTGATGCTTTAATTACATTAGATATCATATTCATATTGGCTTCAATTCTAAGTTTGGACGGCTAGTTTTGGCTTAGACCGCGTTTATAATATGATATCTTGTCTTGTGTCATACCAAAGTGGACTTTGGCATACTTTTAAAAAATTCTCTTGCCTTTTGGAGTATATATAAGAACCCACAATTTGTATTAGTTTTTGCATCAACAACAAACCTAGATCACAACTCACAACAGCTCACAACACTAAAGCTAGCTCAGGCAACATAACACACTCCAAACATTGATCACATTACAGTTTGTTCTTTGGACATGACAAAGGTATACCCTGGTGGTCACATAGCTTCATTACAGCGTACTTTGGATGAAAATGTGGGCGAAAGCGCGATGGCAAAGAAGAATCAATCGATGATGTTGACGGTATGGAAGAAGTCGTTACTTTTCAACTGCGATGGGTTCACGGTGTTTGATGCGCAAGGGAACCTTGTGTATCGAGTTGACAACTATGGATCTAGTAGCGATGCCGTTAGTCTCATGGATGGTTCGGGAAACTCTCTCCTTACTATCCGACGCAAGGTATGTTAATGATTACTTTTAAGAATTTCACTTTCATATATGTAATATAAATGAATTAGTTTCTAACCTTTTGTCTCTACTTGTAGAAACGAAGGTTTGGATCCGACAGCACGTGGTTGGTGTACAAAGAGGATGCGAGCGAAAACCCGATCTTCTCGGTGCGGAAAAACGCAAATATACTAGGTCACAACAAGTGTGTGGCTCAGGTCAGCACTGTGAGGGAAGGAGTTGGAAACAAGTACACTAGGCATGACGATGATGAATCACAACGTCCCGTTTACGAGATCGAGGGCTCGTTCTCTCGTAGATGTTGTGGAGTGTTCGACGACACCGGGAGGAAAGTGGCTGAGATCAAGCAGAAGGAAGCACCGGTTAAAGGGGTAGCTTTAGGAATGGACATATTTAACCTTGTTATCCAACCGGGACTAATCGATCCAGCTTTTGCCATGGCGATTGTCATCCTGCTTGATCAGATGTTCGGATCGTCTTCGAGCTTCCAACTACGTCGTATCGCTAGCTTCAAATCCTAGCATGATCAACACACGATCATCACCTTTTATTGTTGCAATCTGTAGTCATATCATACTTCTAAAGAGGTATAAATAATTTTAAGCCTTTAGA
>JAYMSP010002961.1:0-21738 GCA_036897095.1 Plantago elongata
GGGGGGGGTGTGTGGCTGGGCTTTTAAGGTTCACTAATTTGTGTTAGAGTTTTAGATTGCTTCAATGAACGACTTGCACCCATCCTAATCCTTAATCCTAATTAAGTCCGTAGCACCCCGGGGGTTTGTCTTTCTGTTTATGTGTGTATGTGTTTATGTTTGTGGCTGACTATATTTATTGGTTGATATTTGTAGGAAGTGGATCAATCATAGCTTACTTTAAAAGAGATATTGAATTTGTAACCAAGGCTCATATTGAGCGTTTGGAGATGGCTAATGGCGGACCTTCTCAATAAGATTCTGAGAGTTATTATTCTTGGAATGATCTAGCTTTCCTCAGTTCGATTGACCAGTTATTAGAGAGTCACTTTGAACCTTCCACTTCTGATAAAGCTCAACTTGTTGCTAAGGTGTTTAGAGATATTTCACATTCGGATCTTGAGAAGGACTTCCTGGGTAACCCGGAATGAGGAAATACCATCAATGTCTTGAAAATGAGCTAGTCCCAATAGCTTTTGAATTTTCCTCCAAGCCAATGGATCAGCGAACAAAAACATTAATATTTATAATTTTAAATTATTACGTACCTCTTTTGATGTAATGTTCACTCTTGATGTGGAAAATGATTAATATTTATTTGTAAAGTTGTTTAGGTTATTGAGTGTTTCTGCTAAGGTTTGTATATATATGTAATGACATAACATCTACATTGTTACACTTGAACCTTTATTGTTTTATATATTAATCTGAATTTGTTTTTCATATGTTCGGCGGTTATGTGCATGTTCACCATTTTATTCAAATGATATGCTTCAATGTTACTTAACAACTTATCAAAGAAACCTGAAGAACAAGCATAAAATTTATAATTAAGAGGACAAATTTTTAACATGGTCAACAAATTAAACAACCTAAACGTAAATCTTAGTTATTACTTATTAAAATCTTAACTACTTGTCACATAAACCTTGACCAATTGTCATATTCTAGGGTTCACTAATTGTATTTAGGGTCATAAAATTTTTATATTTGGATTCATGTATTCACATGTTTAGATTTATTTATACTGATATAAATTCAATTATTTTGTCAACAAGTTTCATCAAGACTCAGAGCCAGTAAATAAATGATCACAAAATAGAGAATTTGATTTCAACTTAATGTCCTCATTATTAAGAAGGGGGTCTACTAAAATTTCTGTTTTTTCTATACAATAAGAAATATAACATTACGTTAATGGAATTTATATAAGTATGTCAAACATGTATATTAGAGAAATATTACCTTTTCTAACACTATTTAGCAAATCTATCGGACTTGTTTAAAGAATTAACCAAATTCAAGGCATGTAAAAAGGTGTAGATAATGAACTTTTATTACTTCCTCTTTCAATCATTTTATTCAAAGTAAAACTGGACTAATATAATAAATGACATAAGAAAAAAAAATGAAATTAAGAGTCTTTTGGTTCTTGCTTAGAAGACTTGAATTGATCAAAGTCTTTTTCCACCATGCATGTGGGAACTGAGCTCCATAGTACTTTCACGTTAATGTGAGAGTAATTAATGTAGTAATGCTTTGACAACAATTTACCATGAAGTTGCAGAAGCAAATCGGGTCTTATGATGGTTAGCAAAATAATTTAAAATTCACATGGAATGATATACGAATGTCAC
The DNA here is from genome assembly GCA_036897095.1 of Plantago elongata. Taxonomy (NCBI): domain Eukaryota; kingdom Viridiplantae; phylum Streptophyta; class Magnoliopsida; order Lamiales; family Plantaginaceae; genus Plantago; species Plantago elongata. Next base: position 1,677 of record JAYMSP010002961.1, read on the forward strand.
TCTTTATAAGAAATGTCTATTAAGAAGAGTCCTAGCATAAATAAACCGGAAAAAAAAGGTATTTAGACAGTTGATCTTCACATTCCCTTGAGAGAGTATTACTTGGTTTATATATATTTGTTTCAAATTCATACCTGATATAACTAAATACAAACAAATTATTTCACTAATAAATACTTATTACTAGTTACTAATTTTAATAGTATGAAGTTAGGTGTTGAAATATAAAGGTAAGTGATTATAATATTTGATAGATTTGTTCAGGATTAACTGTGTATATAAAAAAAGCATTAGTCTTGTAGGATGGTTACAAATTTTCTCTAAAATCTATCATAAATCATCCATTATATTATATTTAGGGGTTGGTAGTTTCAGACCACTTTTTATAGGACTCTTAAAAAATTGTCTATACTTAAATTTAAGGTAAAATAAGTAATAAAGTGCTAAAATGTCAAAACCTTAGAAATTCTAAAATGTTATGGCATACAAAACTTTAATTATGTACTTGAGGACTCCCTAAAATATTGCTCAAAGATGGGGAGCTCCTATAATTTTTTGAAGAGTAAATTATGTGGGTCCATGTATCAATTTGATACTTTTATGCACAAAATACGAGTCCTACAAGTTTGTACAATGTATAAGGGAGATAATTATGAGATAGGAGATTTGAGTTAATATGTATTTTGAGGAGAAAATTTTAGGACTCCTGCAACTAGTGCTCTTAGTCAAAAATGTAGGAAACTTATTTCTAGTGTAAAATCACTAAATGAGCATGTAGGGCCATCAATTACACTTTCAAAGTTTTTAGAGAGTGCTTAAATGAAGAATTTAGTTTACACCCAAAAATGCATTTAGTGTGACCCCACCAATTTGAGTTTCCTAAGATTATTAATGTTTAGTCTCTTTTTTATGGTTTTATCCTATATATGAGATAAAAGTGAATTTTAGGATTTCAACGACTAGTGATAGCTGACTTATGAATGAAATTAATTATGTACAACACATGCTTTCAACATTAAAAATATATATATCATTATTTTTGTGGATTATTGTAATATAGATATTCATACTTATAAAAAAAAAAAAAAGGCAAGTGCAGCTTCTTACCTCTTTTGATAGATTATTTGTAATATATATTAATTAAACATGTAGTGAATGTAACAACTGGCTATGGTTGATTATTGCAATACTTGTTTATGCAAAAATTAGAAATTGGAAAGACTATAATGGTAGGTGTAAGTTATGTTTTTTTTCTTTACATTTATATTCTTTAGGCAATAATTATTAATCTCATTATATCTTAATGTGTGGCAGTAATGTTTTAATTGGTCGAAACATAATGAGTTAATTGGTAGTTACTTCACGAGGCTCTATTTTATTTAACTAAAATTTACTGCATTAAATTGAAGTGGTATAAATTATAACTAAGTAGGGTTGAATGAACTGAACTGAACTAAACTAAATGAGTTTTCAATTGAGAGCCTGACTAGTGCATGGTTGATAAGATGGTTTAATTTCGGATGAGGTCATGAGGATATGCAAGCTAATTTTGTCGGGATCGTTTATGAAATTCTGTTGATATTGTATATGTATGAAATATAAAAGCGGACTACCTAGCTTATTTTCTCGTAAGATATGTAGAACTTACATCATTAAGTAAGTCAAATCATCGATGATTCTAATAATAGTCGATATACTAATGTTGTTTCAGTACAATGTTAGACAAAGTAAATAGAACAATACGTTACATGATCACCTTAACCTCCCTAACCATCTAACTCGTGATAATCTCATGTGACATATGGAGATCATGTATTCTCAAATAGCCACAACTTGGTCCACTGCCTAACGAGTCGCATGACATATGGAGTCATGTATCCTCAAATAGCCACAACGTGGTCCACTGCCTAACGAGTCACTCGATAGAGGAATACATGTATTGTAAAAAAGAAGTATTTGGAAGGTCGATAGAAAGCTGGTGAAAGATCGTAAACTATTGATTGACAATACAATCTTTAATGGTGAACTTAAGATGAAGGAAGCACTTCCACGTTGCTTGTAGCTACTGAGCGAATGCATCGACCCCAACACCTTTTAAGGTTTAAATCTTATTCGTCATAATCTAAAACATGATCTGAGTGCTTAATGTTGTATGTCGTACTAACCTATCACAAATGACACGTGGCAAAACATTCTATCGACAAAAATAAGATGCCGGTCATGCCTGCTAATTAATACTTATTATCCTACAAAATGTAACATGTAAAGATCATTTATGTCCGCTACAACAACGACAAACATATTTTATAAATGTCACATCCTCCAATATAAAACGATCAAATTGTCCAGTAAACAACGTGCCATTAGATTCTCAAACATTAACCTAAAACCATACCTCCACTTTATCTAAAACGAGGGGAAAGCTGGCACGTTGCTCGAAATGCATCGATTTGCCCGTTTTCCAGATCTAATCCTATTCGTCGTAATCTAATGGCAAATGTTATCGACGTTCACATGAATGACATGTGTAACTTAAAAACACTTTAACGATAAACACAAATGCCAAATACTGTCTCTTACATATATGCTACTAACAGTAACAGAGCCATAATCTATTCGTCAGAAATCAACGATACACCAGGCGGTAGGTGATAAACCTTTTCACATTTATAGTAAGTTAGGTAAAATACATGCAAATGAGGAAAACCCGAGTGGCAATGGTGTGAAATGAGATGATGTGCATCCATAGTATAAATACATAGATGGGGATGATGATGTGCATACATACCACAGAGAAGAAGAAGATTTGACTTCGTTTAAGGTAGTGAGAGAAAGAAAGAAAAGAGTTTGAAGAGAGAATGAAGAAATTCAATCCGATCTAAACCATTTTTGACGTCCGCAATAAATACCCTCTACACACAGCACACACTCTCCCTCTTCTTCCTTCTCTCTAATCTCTCTGTTCCTTCATCTCCCTTCTCTCTCTCTACAAAAAAAAAATTCAAGCTTTACCTCAAGAACCTGTCTTTCTCTCTCTCTGCTTACAAAGACTCGACCGTTTTCACTTTTGACAGCGAACTTGGTCTACTAATTGCTTAATTTTATGTTCATGCGAGATTTTCACCTGGGAATTTTAAGTAGCTGATTGGATTGGCAAGTGTACACGAGTGTTGTGTTGTGTTGTGGTGTTGGTCTACTTCAATCGAATTCGTCGATGTGTTTGGTGAGTTGATTGGAGTATCTGTTTGCTTGTTCTTTTTTTGTTGAAGATTTTGGGTTGGATTCTTGGCCGCCTCATTGGTGACGTGTGAGCTGGGCTTGTAGTGGTTTTGAGATTTGCTTCACATTTCAGCTGTTTGGATCACTTTTCAGGATTAGGGTTAGATCAAATTTGTCTCTTTGTTTTTTTTTTTTCTAGATGCTTTCCAGTAATAATTCAACCTAATTTAGTTTTTCTTTTAAGGTAAAAAGTTTTCATTTTTTTTTTTTGTTGATACTTCTTTATTGGTTTCCTCTCCACTCAATTTTACAGTTTGAGGTTTCGTGTGCTTGGAATCTGAATGCTCTAGATAGTCTTGATTGATGTTAATTGGCTGTATCTTTTTTTTTTTTTTTTAAACTTTGATTCTGTAATTATGCATTTTTTTTAGTCTTGTTTCGATGATTTACTCGAGTCGACTGATTTATGCAGGTGTTGTTGATATGATTGATGGTGAAAGATTGTCTTTGTAAAAGAAGTGAAGCACAATTTATGATGTTCACTGGTAAAGTTGGCTTCTTTTATTTCAAAGATGGTAATTTGCAGCTTCACGTTTGCAGAAAAGGCCACCAATCTGTTGTCATTCGAGAGGCTAGTCCAGTTGTTATGTTCCAGTAAACATTTTAGGGATTCTATATTCGTTGGTTGTTTCTGTAACAATATTTGTTCTATAGCTTTTTGAGTTGGTAGCAACTTTCACACCTTCTGTTGGTGTACATTTTTGTTGATGTTCTTTAGGGCGTGTAGCTTGACGTATACTAAGTGTGTTCTGAGTTTAGGTTCTTAATCTCGTTAAAAACAATGGTGCCACAAGGGCCCCCGCCACCGCATGGTAATGGCCAGCAAATTCCGACTTCCTTGTTGAGATCATCATCTGCTGCTGGTTTGTTGGGTGGTCAAGGGGGTGGAATGCAATCACAGAATTCATTTCCGTCCTTGGTTTCACCGCGGAATCAGTTCAATAACATGAATATGCTTGGTAATGTCCCCAATGTTTCGTCAATGCTCCACCAGTCATTTGGAAATGGCGGACCTAATTCTGGGCTCCCTGGCCCTGTAAGCAGCCAGCGTGGACTTATTGATGGTGGTGCAGAGTCTGATCCACTATCTAATGCTGGAAATGGCATGGGATTCAATGTCCCCTCGACTTCTTATTTGTCATCCTCTATAACAGCCAACCAGAACTCGGCTAGTCAGGCTCAAGGGCAGCAACAGTTCTCAGGTCCATCTGGCAGCCACATGTTGACGGACCAACAACAAGCCCAACAACTTGATAACCAGAGTTTTCAACACAATCAGCAGCAGCAGCAGTTGCAGCAATTCTCAATACCAGGAAATAGCCAACAACAGCCGACTCAGCAGCAATATCAGGCAATGCGAGCTGCATTAGGACCTGTAAAGATGGAGCCACAAGTAAATAATGATTCACAAGTGCCTCAGCAGCAGTTGCAAGCAATGCGAAGTCTTGGTTCTGTTAAAATGGAACCTCAGCAACTACAAAATATGAGAAGCTTGGGCCCTGTAAAAATGGAACCCCAACACTCGGACTCATCTTTGTTTCTTCATCAGCAACAGCAGCAGCAGATGCTCATGTCAAGACAGACATCTCAGGCTCAGCTTATGCAGCAACAAAGGCTGTTTCAGCTTCAACATCAACAGCAACAGCAACAGCAGCATCTTTTGAAATCTATGCCTCAACAAAGGTCTCCACTTCAACCGCAGTTACAACCACATAATATGGCTATTAGAACCCCAGCAAAACCTGTTTATGAACCTGGAATGTGTGCCCGTAGGCTGACCCATTACATGTACCAGCAACAGCATAGACCTGAAGTAAGATACTCTGACACATGTCCTTTATGTATCCAAAAAGTGTTAGTTTCTTTTATGTATTGTGTGGCTGCTAATAGGAACTGTTGTGCAAATCACTTTATAGGACAACAACATTGAATTCTGGAGGAAATTTGTGGCGGAATATTTTGCACCCAGTGCCAAGAAAAAATGGTGTGTTTCAATGTATGGAAGTGGCCGCCAAACCACTGGAGTTTTCCCTCAGGTATGTCGAACTACATTGCCATCAGTGATTCACCTCTTGCTTGATCCTCTATTTTATGAAAAGTACTTCAATTAAGATAATGAAACAATCTAATGAATGATTTAGTGAAATAGATCACGTTTAGCCTGTGCCACTTGAATTTCCGCTACGAGTATTATGACCTAATTGCCAAATACCATTTGCCCTCTTCATGCAGGATGTTTGGCACTGTGAAATCTGCAACCGAAAGCCTGGCCGTGGTTTTGGTATGTCCCTTCAGAGATTTGCATTTATATTATTCGTTAATTTGTGGTCCTTTTATTTTTGGATCTGCACTGTGTTTGCTCGTACACGCCCTTGATCTAGTGCCCCTCATGGGCTAACCCCTGTCCACGCACCCAAGCGAATCACTTTGGCACATACCGCCTGTCCACCCACATACACACCAAAGCAAACCCCCCTGTCCACCCACATACCCACCCCAGCACCCACTTTGGCACATGAAACAGAGTATAAGGAAATGTAAAAAAATTATAGTACTACTTGAGTTACAAGATTAGTCAGATGTTAAAAGCATTTTCTTTTGTTTACTCAGAGGCAACATTTGAGGTTCTGCCCAGACTCTACAAAATAAAGTATGAGAGTGGAACTTTAGAAGAATTACTCTATGTTGATATGCCAAGAGAGTATCAGAATTCCTCCGGTCAAATCGTTCTGGATTATGCTAAAGCTATTCAGGAGAGTGTCTTTGAACAACTTCGTGTTGTTCGTGATGGTCAGCTTCGTATTGTCTTCTCTCCTGACCTGAAGGTTAAACCATGTGTTGTATAATGCTGTTTTGGACTTCTAGTGATATTGTACAGTACTAACTCTATAATCTTTCAGATATGCTCCTGGGAGTTCTGTGCCAGACGTCATGAAGAGCTGATACCTAGAAGATTACTAATACCTCAGGTAAGCTCGAGGCCCTGATATGAATGTTTGTTCTGTAGTATGCTTGATATAGTTGTTTGGCTATAGTTGATCGGAGTTTTCTGGTGACATATCACTTCTTTATTTATTTATATTTATGCAACTACAGGTAAGCCAGCTTGGTGCTGCAGCCCAAAAGTACCAGGCTGCTACTCAGAATGCTACACCTGGTGCCTCTGTTTCTGAGCTCCAAAATAATTGCAACATGTAAGTTCTGAGTGTTGCTTAATGAACTTAGGAGAATTTCATTAATGTGCGTTCTTTTTTTCCTTTGTTGTAAAGATATATGTTCATGTCCTACTCTGTAGTAGTGCAGTACTTGTAAGAACAGACTGGTTTGCTGTTTTGGATGGCTCTGGCCAAATGGCCAGTTTGTGCCAAACATATGATTGCTCAGATGAATATAGTTACTGTTTTTTTCTTTCATTAGCAAGTTGTTAAGATTGAAATTTCATTCCCTCACACCTACCACCCTTTTTGTCATCGCAACTTCTTGGATTTATAGTAGAGACCATGTGAGTCTTGGTATTTTACTCATATGTGAGTGCACATTGAATTTCCTATTGATTACCAAGCTGCAAATTTGCAATTCTAGGTTTGTTGCATCAGCACGCCAACTTGCCAAAGCCTTGGAAGTTCCGCTCGTTAACGATTTGGGATACACAAAGAGATATGTGCGCTGTCTGCAGGTATTGTGCCTTTTCCTCCTAGTGCACCTAAAAGTCAGTGGTTACAAAGTGGATAACCATGTTTATTGTACTTTCAAGTAATATTTCGGATGTAACAATTCAAAGTACTTTTCCAGTGTTAAGTGTTTCAGAATAGCATTTATGAACTTTCTTATCTGGAATTTTAACTTTAAGTTGGTTTACTCCTTTCAACACTGTTTATTTAGCTAGTTGTGCCTTGCTAAGAGTAAGACCATATGTAGAGTTATAGCTACCTTTGTTTTAGCCTAACACGGTTTTGATACCAGAAAAGCATGGTAGATTACTTTTGTCCAGGAAGTTGCCTTGAAACTTTTTCCTTTTTCCCCAAAAAAAGGCGGCATTTCCACTTTCTGATTTTTTTATTTTTTATTTTGCCTTTTGCCTTCTGTTTTCTTCTTTTTCAACTTGTTAAAGTTCATCAAGAAACTGTGGTGTAATATGTTTGGATACCTGTTTGTATTTCACTCGAGTATACTGCTGATGGGTGAAATCAAAGTTCGTCAATGAATTTTCTGGAATGCAATATTGCTGATTACATGCATATAAATAATACTACTGGTTTACCCTTGGCAATTTTTTATAAATTTTCTTTCCATCAATTTTGTGATGACTATGGTATCTAATGTCTACTTGTGATTTAAATCAACATGAAGCTCACCAGTTTTTCACACAAGTTCCATTTCTTGTTTACAGTACTTGATTGCAATTGTTAGACATGCAAGGTAGCACCCTTGCACGACAGGTGTTCAAATTGATTAAGCTTGACTTCTTCACTGTTAAAATTGCAGATATCAGAGGTTGTGAACAGCATGAAAGATCTTATCGACTATAGCCGTGAAACTGGCACAGGGCCTATGGGTAAGCTTAGTCTCAAGCCAAAACATTTCTTTAGGGGATTCATCTACGCATGACAACATATAAGCTGCCTTAAATATTCTACTTGTTGAACGTCAATAAATGTGTTAATTTGGGGTTAACCGAAAAAACCATCAGGGAATGAAGATCGTCGAGTGTTAAGCAACAAAATCTTCATAAATAGACAACCAGGAATTCGTTAAATGTAATCTTATGGTTAACTTTCTTTCCAGAGAGCTTGGCCAAGTTTCCTAGAAGAACAAATCCATCGTCTGCATTTCAAGGTCAACCACAACAACTGGAGGGTCAACCTCAGCAGCAGCAAACTCCAGGTCAACTGCCGAACAATGAAAATCCAGCCCAATCTCCAGCTGCACAAATTTCTTCTGCTAATGGCATGCCAAGTTCTAACAACGCTATGAACCCAGTGTCCGCGCCAGCATCTACTAGCACAATTGCTGGTCTGCTACATCAAAATTCAATGAACTCCCGGCAACCAAACTCCATTCAAAGTGCAGGTAACCCTTACACAAGTAATAATACCGTTCAGATGCCATCTCCAGGTCCAGCAAACAATATCCCCCAGACTCAACCTGCTCCATCTCCATTTCAGTCCCCGACGCCATCCTCATCTAACAATCCACAGCCAAATCTACATGGAACTTTATCAGGTCATGTAAACTCTGTAACTTCACCAAATATTTCAATTCAGCAGCAGCAGCAGCAGCCTGCTATATCTGGTGATGCAGATGCAAATGAGTCGCAAAGCTCTGTCCAGAAAATCATACAAGATATGATGATGTCCTCACAAATGGGAGGGGGTGGTATGATGGGCATGGGATCAATGGGAGGTGATGTAAAAAATGTTAATGGTATCTTATCCGCGAGTAGTAACTTGGGTATGAATGGGAACCACATACTTGCAGGAAACGGTGTGAGTAACAGCAACCCTGGTTTTGGTGCATCTGGTTATAATGGCATGGGGAATGGACTTGGCCAATCCACTATGGCAAATGGAATTCGATCACTTAATAATTCAATGTCTATGAACGGGAGAGTTAACCTGGGCATGGCTCGAGAGCAGAGCATGAATCAGCAGCAACAGGATTTTGGTAATCAACTAATTAATGGGCTTGGGGCGGGTAACGGTTTTAATAACCTTCACTTCGATTGGAAAGCGTCTCCATGATAAGTAGTTTTGTGTATGTTATTCTGGCGTTCGACTTCAATAGCTGTTTGTGCAGCATAGTAAACCGAGGAGTTTCTTCTGGCTGGAGAGGAGGAGAATGAAGTGCATAGCAAGAGAAATGATATATGGTGTGTCTGTCGGTTCCTTCACTGCTGCACTAATTTAGATAGAGAAACATAAAGAATAGAGAGAGTTGGTTGCTGATTGCTTACAGTGTTGACTTATATTTGTTGTGGTTTTTGGCAGTTGTGTATCTGCACTGACTGTTTGAGAGGAGCAGCAGGAATTATCTAGAGTTGAACCTGTATTTGTTCCTCAAAAAGGAATTTTGCAATGTATGGTCTGCTAATCCCCTGATTCCACCTCCCAGCCGAGCCGAGCTTCCAGTCCCAATATGTGAGTGTATATAGTTTGGGATGATTGCCTTTTAAGCCTAGACAGAAGTCTGTTGTAGAATCATTCAAGGCCCTTGCTTTTTTTCTTCTTCTTTTCCTTATTTCTATAATTACATTTCTTAGTTACCAGTACATGCTTCTCGAGGGAAGTCGAAATTTGACTTAGATCAGTTGGATCGTCTAGTTTCCTAACTACCCAGAATTGAATCTTTTGGTTTCGAAGCTCACTTTATGAGTTACTTTTACTTCTCTGTGTTACTGTTACAGTGGTACAAACTCTGGTCACATACTATTAGTTAGAATTGTAAGATTCTTTCATGTCTCTAATTCTGTATAATGTTCTCTCGATGCATTTGGTTGCCGGATAGGTATTTTTAGATGCTAGAGGTAACCAACACCGACCCCTGGGTTCGATGTATGTGTGTCAAAAGTGGTTACGACTCTAGCATCTAATAAACGGTTTCGGAAAGTAAAATCGGTGTATGACATGACAGTGGTAACTTACTACTGGAAGCATGCGTGTGTAGGTAGGGCCTGTAGGATTTGGCTGTGCATAGTGGTAGGGCATTGGACAGAGACACAATTGGGCCTTGGGTAGTTAAAAGAGGGGACGTGTCATTTTATTAGTCTTTCATTTAAGTAAATATCATGAGCTTCTATATATGTTGTAGCTAGTAGCTATATAAAAATATCATGATGTTGGATCATGTAATCAATCGATGCCTCAAATTATGAACAAGGTAATGTAATCAATTAATAAACGTCATGGTCCATCCACTCGTTGTCACCAGCATTTTGAGTAATTGAACCAACTAGTTCATATAATAACTTGTTAATATGAGTAGTAATTAATCATATTTTAAAACAAAAAGGAAATATAGTTACTTTCATAAAACAATAATTTGTAGTCGAGTTCAGAAATGTCTTTAACGGTGGTAATTTTATTGGTACTGAGACAGTAATTTTAAATATATTTTTCATGTAAAGGAGTTGACAAAGTTGAGACGGATCAAGTACAAATTTTTTGAATTTTATTTGTTTAAATGATATGAAACTTTTGATTTCTGTCGTTTGATTCTCTTCGATTTGTCCCTTATGATTATAAGAACTTGTGCATAGATCGACTTGTAAGGTGTGTGTGCGGTTTGAATTTGAGAGGGTGATTGACTGATTCGGCTGTATGTATTTCTCTCATTTCATATGATAATTTGTGTTTCTTTAAGGAAAAAAAAACCGTTCATAAGCATGTATTGAGCAACGTTTTATGATGTATAGCACCTTCATAAAGAAAAGAAAGGCTCATATTTGTTATTCTCTGGCTGATCCAACGGATGCTGTACCTCTATTCGCTTGATTCATTGATGAAGTTCATAGTGTAACAAAAGGGGCCGTGATCGACTAGATTAGTCACATGTATCGGATACAATAAACTAAAAAAAAAAGTATTACCAGACTCGTACCGAGTGAAAACAGAAACTCATATTTCATCATTCTAACCTGCTAGGCTGCTACGTAAAATGGTGTACTAACTCCACCTAGAATTGATTATCCATGGTAACTCAACACTAGAACATCTAAATCTCTAACATATGATCCAACAAAATCTTTGGATCTCAACGTCTGATCAGTATGCAAGATGATCAGCAATTTGAAGGAACTTGATCCTTTCCAATAAAGTTCTTAGCAGCATTCGAGCAACTTGCCGTGGTAGGCTTTCCTGTTCCAGACATTTTTATGTCGAGACCGCTTAGTTCGATGCCTTGGCATGGCCTCAGTCCGCTGCAGTCTAACTTCACTGCAACATCTGTTGCTGATGTCCCTTTAATGTTTATGAACTTCACATTCCGGATTGCAACACTCGACTCTTCCTGTTCAAATACACGGGACAGTTAACTTCTGGCTACAAACACATTGACAGTAATTGAAAAGTTGTACAGGTAGTAAGTAATACTTACAGTTGGGGAGCAATGTCTTGAAGGGCAGTAGTGCTGATCAATGATGATTGGGTTGTGAACATCGATAACATTAATGTCCTGAAATGTGACATCAGAAACAAGGGTTGGTTTGACAGAAGGTGCCCATGTTTTGATCCTCAGACCATTTTGAGTTCCGGTTAAGTTACAGTTCGTGACAGTTATACCACGGACATCATGTTCTTCTTTGTACCTGCCTAAGCTCCCAATGCTGATACCGTGGCCAGGGCCACAATGGACTCCGGCTATGTTAATGTTCGTGGTGCCATCTCCAAGGGATACACAATCGTCTCCAGTGGATATATGTGAATCGATGATCTTGACGCGATTGGATCTTCCTACGTGGATGCCATCAGTGTTGGGGCTGTCAGCATGGGCAAATATTCTAAGTTTCCTCATGATCATGTTATTGCAGCCGTTCATATGGATATGGAATCCCTTGCTGTTCAGTGATCGTATGCCGCTCATGACAGTGTTGTTCAAGTTCGCCATACTTAAAGACTGCACAATACAACAACACCGAGTAAATGATATTGAAGAATTAATATAAATGACTAGATTTCACCGATGTTCAGGGGAACTTACAACAGGACGAAGCTTGCATGTGGAGGAATCACACTTACTGTGAGGCCAAGCATAGGGACCTTGGCCATCAAACGTAGCTCTGCCATAAAGCTTCAAGCCATTGATTGCGTAGAACTGAATCCAGTATCCGGCTGCCAATGTAGGTTCATGAGTAGCTACCACATTGCCACTGACTTTGAACAATGTTACACCGTTACATGGACCAACAAACGATGCACTTCTAACTACGAACGCTCCGCCTGCAGGTACTAGAACTCCACCTCCATTTGTCGCACACGCTTTCTCCCATGCTCTCAAAAATGCCTGTATTATCGAACATGTAATCACATACTTAGAAGATGGAAGCTGAATAAGAAATACGCGGACGTTTGAAATACGAAGGGAAAAGAGAGTTACTGCAGAGTTATCGGTTTTTCCATCAGGAACGGCACCAAAATCTGTAACCTTGAAGAAGATCGGTTCACCAAGAACATTGTCACTACACAGAACCAAAAGAAGAGAAACACAAAAAGATAATTTCTTCATCAAATCCATTAGTGTTTTGGATTCTTGAAGCTGTTTAAATAAGCTTAAGAAAGCAAGTCTTGTTGATATACTGATGAGCATTGAGCAAGAGCATGTATTTATATGGTGTTTAGTGCAGTGAAAATTTAATGGCTTCATAAAATCTGCATAATCAGCTGCACATTTTGCGAATGTATCAGTTACTAATCACTACCAAAACCAATTAGCTATCAACTTTATACAAACCTTACCTTATTTGTAGAACATTTTCAAGATTTTCTGAGTTACACATTAGGCATTGTTAAACAGAGAATCCGGATGATGTGTGAAACTTATTATTCCTGAGAAGCTTTCTAAATATACAACAATCAATTAAAATCTTCATTTCAAAATATATTTGATTCTTAAAACACTCATTAGAAGTTTCAAAACTTTTCGTATATATACATTATGATTATTGCTGGAGTTGTAAAAGAATTTAGATTTGGCCTTAATATTTTGTAAGATCGAAACTAAAATGTTTCCATCTACTATAAGATCATATTGGACTTTTCAATCACCTAATAAATGTGCTTACAAAATTAGTGGAAATAATTAGTCTTCAATCCAATCTTGCAGCAAATGTCAACGCTCAAAATTTTCTTTTTAACTTGGGTTAGTAGTTTTGGAAGATTCAAATAAATTTCACCAATAGGAAATACGTTACATTTGTATAAATAAATAAGCTCATTAGAATAATTACAATGTATTTGGGACCAGTATGATTTTACTTATCTTTAAATTTTATGAGAATGTGACCAATAGTAACCTTAACAGATTCTACAATGTAGTTGTAAGCTTCAAATGACAGTGACAAGCAAAATTGGATGTAGTTCTTGAACTTGCACCAAATTGAACTCTTTGTGCGGTTCTTGGATTCTTTATCTCCATATAGCCTGCTTTAGCATAATCATCATATAAAGAACTTGTTTAAGTTGCATAAAGGTGAGAATTTGCATTGTATTCTCCGTTTTTCCTGAAGAGCTTGCGTTGTAATTGCCAACTGCATATACATTAAAAACTAGTGAAAGTGTGTAGCCTAGACTTAATTAAGGGTTGTATATTTGCCATCAAACCAAGGATGGAAACAGAACAGCAAGAGATGCAGTTCCTAGGCCTAATCGGCATCTATGTCGAAGCCTACAAGCTCATATTCAGGTGTCGTAAAATCTTCAGCCAGATTACTCTCGCTCTAATCTTACCCCTCTCGTTCATCTTCCTGGCAGAAGAGAAGGTATCGGAAATCCTTTCGTGGAGGCTCATGCTCAGCGAAGTCAACCTGGAAAATACAGAACCCGGTACTCCTAAATATAACAAGCTTGCTAATCTTGTATCCTCACAATGGGTCACATACGTCCTCATAAAGGCAGTTTACCTCGCTCTCATCTTGATTTTCTCCCTGCTCTCCACTTCTGCTGTCGTCTACACGGTAGCATCTGTGTACGCTTCACGAGAAGTATCGTTCAAGAGGGTTATGAGCATTGTGCCAAAGGTCTGGAAAAGACTAATGGTGACTTTCTTGTTCACTTTATTTGCTTTTTGCACGTATAGCATGTATTTACCCTTGGCTGGATACTTGTTGAGCAAGAGCGGTATTGAAAGCTATGCAGTGGGGCTTGCGTGGGTGTTAATCATCTTGATCTCGTACGGTATTGGGTTCGTATACATGACCATTATCTGGTTGCTGGCGAGTGTGGTCTCCGTTTTGGAGGATTCCTGTGGGGTAAAAGCACTGATCAAGAGCATGAAATTGATCAAGGGGAAGATGCTTGTGACTGCAGTTATATTTTTCAAGCTGAACATCTCCTTTGTGCTTGTCAACATGCTTTGCTCAAGATATGTGTTCTCTCCATGGAGAGAAGACGCACAGATTTTGAAAAGGATCGGGTATGGGATTCTCTATTCATTGCTATTGTTCAAGCTTATTCTGTTCGCATTGGTTGTGCAAACTGTGATCTACTTTGTCTGTAAGTCGTATCATCACGAGTACATTGATAAGTCGGCTCTTTCGGATCATTTGGAGGTTTATTTGGGAGATTATGTGCCCCTGATGGCTAAGGATGTTCAGCTGAATGAGTATCATGTTTGATCTTCTAACATGTACCTGAATAAACACATGTTCTGTAATGATATGTTCTGTGAATGCATTGAGGACTATAACACATTAAATCCCAAAGCTTGGGTTCTGCAGCAGTACTTCTGCTAGAATCCTGTCAAATTTAAAAGCTTGTGAAATCTAGACAAATTCATTTTACCATAGATTCTGATGATGCATCACTAGTTCAGTACTACAGATATCAAACATTTTCCTTCACAGGCCGGGTCGAAGATTTGAGGGGCCTGTGCTACCATTTAAAACAAGGTCCATAATATTATGAGGAGACATCCTCCAAATAGAGATCTTAAGACATACTTTTTATATATTACAAACTAACCCAACTAATAACTAGTTGTAAAAAACACCCCAACTCAAGGGCCAGAAGGTGGGCGGGCTATAGTAATACGGGCCGGTATAAATATACAAACCCATCAGCTAAACCTAGATTTCACGCCATTCATCAGACGTTTTTTTCATTCTTCTTTCTACCTCTTCTTTTTCTCTCTAGTTTCTATCAATGGAAAACGTTGAAAATCACCGAAAAAATCGTAAAAGCCGCCGGAATTTAGCCATGAAATTCATCGATTCATCTCGCCATTGAAGATTGTACTCTCATCATTCTCGATCTGCTGTTATATCATCCGAAAAATAGTAAAAAAACGTATTTATAAAAGGTACGAACATATCACTGTGATTTTTTGGTGATTTGATTGAAAAATATTGCTACATACTTTATTGATCGTGTTGTTACGCTGCTACGTATATGTTTTCATGTTTTTGTTGAGGATAACTAGATAGTTGATCGATTGTATGTTTTCATTGCGATTTTCAGTTGTTATTGATGGTAGATGAATATTTTAGTAGGTTTTCCTTCTGATTTTCACTAGTTGTTGGAATTGTAGATGTCATATTCATCTGGAGAAAATTCGACAACTAAGGTTGATGTACTTCAAAATATAGGTCATGTTCTATAATAGCTTTACCATGTTCTATGCAATTTGTCCTATGATTTCATATTGTAGTTGTTTTGACACCGTTATTGTGTAATTTTCAGTATATCCCATGATCTATGTCATATGCTCTACGGTCTATGCATATGTCACCAAATAGATACTTATTTTGAGTTGTACCACATGATCTTTGTCATATACTACATGATATCTACAATGCACCACATGATTTGACATCCAGTAATTTACATGTCACAAGTAGATTTGTTTTGAACTGTAAACATTGATCTCTATCATATTCTCCATGATCTCTACAAGGCACACCATGATTTAATGTTATCTTGTTTACATATCACCAATAAAGACTTGTTTTGAACTGTACCCCACGATATTTGTCATATGCTCCATGATCTATGCAATGGAGCCATGATTACATGTTATTTTGTTTATATCTCACCAACAGAGACTTACTTTGAAAATGCAACCATGATCTACGACATATACTCAATGATCTCTGCAATGCATTCAATGTTTACATGTTTATTAGTTTACATGTAAAAATCTACATAGACTTATTTTGAAATGTAATATAGGGTCTCTAACATATGTTTCATGATATTTGAAATGCACCCCATGATTTCATGTTCAATTCTTTACATGTCACAAGTAGAGACTTGTTTTGAAATGTAACTTATTATCTTTGACACATGAACCCTGCAATGCAAACCATGATGTCATGTAAAGATAGTTAATATGTGCCAATTGACTTGTGCAGAACAACTCAACCACCGTATTCATTGATGATGACTTTAATATCGTCGGAAATTTGGTAGGACGGGCAACAAACAAGTTGGATGAGATAATATTATCGAAAACATGATGCAGAAATTAGATTCTCTCTCGAAAGATATGCATCGAGGCTTAATAGCAATACGAAGGTTAATAAAAAATACTTAACGGGTTGTGCTTCCACAAGAGTAAAAAGATCTAGAATATTCAAACGCCAAAAGGAAGGAAAAACAAAGAGTCAAAGGAAAAATTGAAAGGAAGAAGTCGATCACCGCCTGATTTTGGAGACAAAGATCCACATAAATACTTGATATAATTCACTATGTTGTGTAATATAACTTAGTATACAACTTATAAAACTATGTTAAGCATTTGATGATCTCAGTATGTCAACAATTTTATTGTACCATGTTCTCAAACATGTTAATTTTGTTCCAAACATCTCTGCCATGACCTCAACCTATTAAACCATGATCTCAACGTGTAACCCAATGATCTCGATATATTAACCAACGATCTCAACATATTACTCCATGATCTCAAAAAGATTAAAAGCATGATCTCAACATATTACATAATGATCTAAACGTATTGCACCATGATCTAAATTGTATAAATTAACCAAGTTCTCAAATTTTCTTGAAGAGCATGATCTCACCATATAACACCATGACTTCAACTTATTGGACCATGATCTCTAACGTTTAAACCATGTTCTCAAGGTTTTCTTGAGAACCACGATCTCAATATATAACACAGTGATTTCAATGTATAACATAATGATTTCAACTTATTACAATATGAACTCAATATATTAGACCATGATCTCAAAAGATTATAGCATAATCTCAACATATTAGCCCATTATATCAGCGTGTTAATCCATGTGATCTTAACATATGATACCATGATTTCACAATATCACAATATGTGTTATCAAATTGAGTTGAATATGTGAAGCACTTGTATATCAAACAAAGAACATATATTCAAATTGAAAATATTCAGTTACAATTTGAATTCCTTCTTTTCATCTCTATCAACGTGGCATCGTGTTCTTCATAAATAAGCTCCATTTTTCATTCGTAGCACTTAAACCAAACATGTTTCTTCTTTGTTGCACTTGAACCAACATCCCTCTTCTTTGCCAAACCTTTTTCATCCTCCTCCTTTCATCTTCTCAGCAACCTTCTTAGCATAAATCCTCCTTAATAGAGTACAAATAGTTCTATGTTTGCTAGAACTATAGTTCTTTGTTAGCAAATTGACAAACTCACTAATCAACAGTGCACCCCCGCCATCCATTAATATCAGCTAAGCACATTATTGGAATTATTTGAGCATGTAGTAAACCCTTCTTTAATATCTATAGAAAAGAAGAAAAATATATGTTATATAAACTATCGCCCATGTTGTCAAACAAACAACCTATGTTAACAACAAACTAAAAAAAATCAAACTTAAAATAAATGCCTTCATCAATTCAGGTACCACAGTCATTAATATATTTTCCAGTGAACACATATATAAAATATGCTCATAAAACCATGATATTAAAGAAGGAACCCATGTTTTCAATGAATTTACCCATGATCTCAAGCATACCATATAATATCACAAATAAAAACTGTGTTCTCTATATTCCGCAGTCAATATAGAAAAATGTTTACAGTAGAAAAAAACGATAAAAACCTCCATCGCAAGTCGTTGCCTTCCGCTTTCGATTCCGGCTACCATCCGTTGAACTTCCATTTCGTTCTCACCAACCAATATAGTACGAATAGCTGCAAATCTCAGATAAACAACCACAAAATTATCAAATCAGAACCAAAAAAGCCCTAACAAGCATAAAAGTGACAAACAAAAACAAATCACGAAGATAATCCCAAATAAAACACTTACACAAGTCTCAAACAACACATAAGCGGTGTAACCATCAAGATTGAATAGGTGCAAGGAGAATCAAGAAGAGAGGAAAAGAGGAGCAAAAAAGAGAAGAGAAATAAACGAGAGAAGAGAGGGGGAAGAGAGAAAGAAATGGAAAAAAATGTTGAAAAGAGTTTATACACCAACCATCATAGTCGGGTCGGGTCGGTCAAGTAGATCAAATTATGTCAACAAGTAATGTAAAGTGGTTAATTGCAATATAATCCTGTCTCTAGATAGTTTATGTAGAGACCGTCTCTTAGGAGACGTTGTGTAATATAATAATATAAATTTTACTATATTTTATATGAAAATAAAATACAATAAAAATGTAAAAATAAAATAATAATATTATATTATAAAAAAATTTCATACTTGTTATTGTAAAAAATGCAAGTAAAACGAAATACTAAAAATGTGAAAGACATGTTAAAGATGAGTCGCAAATAATTATATTCGCAAAATAATGTATAACCAAAAAATTCATATTATATTTACATAAGAAGTTCGACAAATATAAATACTTTAAATAATATTCAAGGAAAAAAATTATTTTCTACTTTTATATTTAGTATTTATAAAATTATTATGAAAATGGTATATATCTATTTCTAATATGCGAAAGGAATAAAGAAAGTGTATAATGAATATGAAGAATAAATTGTGAAAGGAAACATAATGGAGTAGAGAAATGAAGGGTAATGGAAATTAAAAGAAATGGGCCTCCAGAGTTTCAAAACTTTAACCTTTAACCTTTTATAATAGAAAACCTTCAACATCAAAGACATAGCCATCAGACTACTTCAATGTTATGACTAATGCATGTACACTTAATGTAAACATATAAATGTACATATATAATTTGGGGCTCTATAATTTTAGGAGCCCTGTGCAGTTGGTGAGTTCGCACAGGACCTTAGCCGGCCAGAGTACAATGTGAAGAAATACATCAAAAGTAGAATATATAACAATATTTATCTATGCAATAGTTTTATCTCAATTTTTATATTGAAATATGTGATGCATAACAATCTTCAATTTAAATAAGTACTCATCCCTTTCTTATGTTTGAACACAAAAGCTTCTGTTAAGATAAGTATTAAATAGCAGGAATTGGTTGCATAATTAGGAACTCTAAGGGAGATCTAATTGTTGCTGAAGCAACTCATTTAGGTAGAACTAAGGTTAACATGACTGAACTGCACGCCATAAGATTATGAATTTTACTCGCTATTCATACACAAGTTCTTAATTTCCATATTCAAACTGATTCTAAATATGCAATTTTTCGTTTGCGTAGGAAGAAATCATCACAAAGGTCGCAGCAACACCTAATTCAGGACATCCTGCGATTGTGTGTTCATTTTCACCAAGTAAAGATCTCTTTTGTGTACCGAGAATAAAATAGTGTCGCAGATTGTATTGCTAATTATGCTTGTTCTCCGGAATTTGTTCATACTCTAGCAGTTTAAATTTATCTTTAAGTATTTTCTGCAAGATTTGAAACTTTTACCCACCTTAATTAGCTAGTTATCTTTTAAGGATACCACGAACTCCTATCCCCGCCATGCTGTGGCAATGAATGGGAAATTTGTACTGAACTAATTGTCTATTAATACTTTTTAGGCTTAAAAAACAGAAAATACTCATCACCTAACCTATTCGAATTATATATCAGATATCCTCTATAACTTAATTCATATTTTCTAGTTGGATCATATGGTTGTTATGTATATATCATAAAATATTACAATACTTCTTAAATTATATATATATATATATA
>JAYMSP010002962.1:0-21737 GCA_036897095.1 Plantago elongata
TCCATCAATAGCCTAATAGCATTTTCAATCTTGTTTGCCCCAACAATGACACCACTATTCCTCCTGTAATCCATCTGGGGCTAATACGAAATTTTGAATAAATTCAAAAATAAAGTTTAAGAGGAAACGAGAAAAGAAAATGAAATGAATAATTTAGTTTGAAAGAAATGTTAAAATAATATAGATATTGGATCTCACACTACTGGAGTAGATAATTATATAGAATTGTAAATTGAGTTGCAGTGGGTGGAATGCTGACGTGGCGGAGAGAGCAGGTTGCAGTAGTTGCAACTGATGGAAATGATTTTAATTCTAATGACAAAATAATTGAATAAGAATTTGTTTGCTCGAGGGCGAACAAGCGTCTAAATTGACGAGGAGATTAATTAGTTGATATTTTATGAATTCATCAGTATTTTTTTTAATTGGATTTTGCAAGTCCTCCTTTTTGTTTAGTTAGAGTTTCTCGTGTTTTATAAAATATTTTGTATACTTTATTTCTTATGTTTGTAGATTCTTTTTTCCAAAGGAATGGGAATGTGGGTTAAAATACGTGTTTCCAGCTTGTATTAGTTTCACAAGCTTTGAAGATGTGTTTCAGAAGTATTCAAAGGCTCAGAAGCTCCAATGAGAGTTCAGAGTAAAATTTTTTTTTACCGAAAACAGAACTAACTTACGCTCCGAACCGAGTTGAGACACGTAAAAAGAATAAGTAGTTGTTAGACCAATAAAATGCATCAAAAGGGTGAAAACGGAAGTAGATCCTGATTCGAATGAACTTCTTAACCAATTTAAGCGAAACACTTGAAAGTGGACGTACAACTGAGCAATTTTGGCATTTCGACCACAAACCCCGATTGACAACTTATTCTAACTAATTTTTCTTTTTAAAGATCTACAATCGCGAAGGAGGGAGATTTAGACGTTAAGCGAATCCGGACCTGCTTCTGCTTTTACTACACATTACTTCAAAGTAATGGGTTCTCGCAAGCGAATCATCCATCAATCGATATGCCATTTCATGCATAGCTGTACCTGCTCTGCATCATCAATTAAGATCATTGAAAGTTGAAACATAGATCCTTAAATAATTAAAAGTCGCCACATTATTGTATGATCTGACGAATCTCCTATAAATTATGCATTTGATGAATCTCCTATAAATATGCATTTGATGAACTCTTTCAATATCAAGCAAACTGAAATTCAAATCGATACACCATTTAAGAAGGAAAATGGCAGCTTACAATTCACATATCAAAGTTTTGGCCGAGTCTAAAGCTCTAGAATCTGTTCCCTCCCAATTCAAGTTTGCCACCAACTCCAACGCCTCAAACTCCGATTCGCTACCCATCATTGATTATTCCCTGCTCACCACCGGTACTCCTGATCAAC
Source organism: Plantago elongata (assembly GCA_036897095.1). Lineage (NCBI taxonomy): Eukaryota > Viridiplantae > Streptophyta > Magnoliopsida > Lamiales > Plantaginaceae > Plantago > Plantago elongata. The sequence continues at coordinate 1,396 of JAYMSP010002962.1, forward strand.
AGTCTAAAGTCCACCATGACCTTGCTAGGGCTTGCGAAGAATGGGGCTTCTTTGTGGTACGTACATTTAATCGAAAAATAATTTATTATCGTATAAGTACATTGGTTTGTCTTTTTTATTAGAAACGAAAGTCTAACTCACTGATCATTTGTAACTGCATAAGTAAACTTAAGCTACTAACAAAGTTTAACAAGTTAAAAGCTGATAATTGTAATATAAATAATTAGATTTTACACATTCATAAGTTCGGTCTTGCAGATGAGATGTAACTATGTAAGAATTCAGAATCTGCCAAAAAAAGGTGAAATAATTAGAAGCACACAAAGTGAACATTATTTCTTTTGATTTCATCAGCTAGTGAATCATGGGATCCCAGAAGCTCTTATGAAAGGCATAGTCGATGCAAGTCTGGAATACTTCAATCTGCCTGAGGAGGAGAAGAACAAGTACCAGCCTAAAAGCGCTTCTGATCCCATCAAGTCCTCTGGAAGTGCCACCGTTATCCACGCCGACAACCACAGGGTACACCTCTGGCGAGACTATGTCAAGTCGTATGTGCATCCTCAATTCTATTGTCCTGAGAAACCGCACGTGTTAAGGTATAATGAGTTTCTAAATGAATTTCATTTCATTTAAAATTTTGGTTGTTTGTATTAGTTCTGCAATTGTTTCGAATATGTGCCCATATGCTTGATTGGTTAATATTACGAAAAAAAAGTATCTAAGACATGGTATTATATTGAGCAGGGACACTGTTTTCGATTATTCTGAAAAGACCCGACTTATCTTGAGAAATTTGCTCCATGCCATTTCTAAGAATCTTGGATTGGAAGAAGGGTACATGGATGAAGTCTTGAAGCTAGATTCATGCTTCCAAATGTATGCAGCGAATTACTACCCGCCCTGCCCTCAACCTGACCAAGCCATTGGCATTCCCCCACACACTGATCCTGGGCTACTGACATTTCTGATTCACAATGGAGTTGCTGGATTGCAGATTCAGCACAATGGAGAATGGTTCAATTCCGGTTCGACTCAGAATGCTATTCTGGTCAACACTGCCGATCATCTTGAGGTAAAGAATCAACGTTAATTAGGGTGTCCAGTGAAGCTGAAATTTACACGTGCTGTTCTGCTACCAAATAGATCAACTTAGTTTGTCTACTTTATTTTTGGACGTTTTTATTTGTAATTGTTTGGTTGAAAGTATTTCTTGTAATTTCACTTGCATTAATAAAATTTTAGGGTGCAGCTTAAAAAAAAAAAAACTATTCCAACTGCTTTATCAGTTAATTTTTGTAGACTATGTCTTCAACGAGTTACGAGATCAAACTATTTAAACTTAACTTCATTTCTATTGTATTGAATAGATATTTAGCAACGGAAGGTACAAGAGTGTAAAGCACCGAGCCGTGGTCAACACGGAGACAACTAGGATCTCGGTTGTGATTGCAAATGGGGCTGCACCGGATGCTATTGTCAGTCCGGCTGCTCCACTAGTCAAACTGGATGGGCGTGCACTTTATCGTCCCATGAAATTTATGGAGTATGTGGAGACACAACTGAGCAACCGGCTTCAGGGGAAATCCAACCTTGAAAGTATAAAGATAGACCAGGAGGATTAATACAAATTTAAGAGCTACAATGATGATATTCTATTTAGATGGGTGACCTTGGCCCAAAATTGTGGCATGCATCTTCAACCACACAGCCTCAAGTGATTTTTTTTGTTACTTCATTTCAATATTATCTATGTAAAATTTTCTTTTAATCATTTATGACATTATCCCTTCTTTCAACACGGCAAGTAAAGCTTCAATTAACTTAAACGAATTTTAAAAAATAGTAGCTCGTTTAATTTATGGAAAAGAGTTTACTGATAGTTAACTGCGAGACTGTTATTTAGATTACACGCAACGTGACAAGTTATTAATTTAGCGTTTTCATCGTGACGTACTGGTTATGAACTGTGTTTGTTTATTATTGATTAGGTAATATCAGTATAAGATTGTATGTGAGCTACAGATAGAATATACCTAACTGGTACATATTGTATAAGCATATTTTGAGTTGGCAACCTACTTATTATCCGTACTTATTAAGTATTACTCGTCTAGTAAGAGTGTTGAGCTATACTTAGTGTATGTGTACTTAATTGGTAAAAGGGATAATTATTTAGTTTTGTTTGTGGAATTGCATGATTAAGGTTTACCTTCCTTGTCTATGTTAGAAGTGTGCAATAAACCTCATCCACATGTTTTTAACAACCAATTAACGCAAAAGAGTACTTTTGTAATATGATATAATAATTTATGGAATTACATTATGAATATTGTATTACCAATTTAAACTTTAATTTGATTAAATTAATTATGATATTAATATATTCAAAAAGTAAATCATGGTCAAAATTAATGTGGAAATTGTAACAAAGGGAGGTAGTAACATCTCCTATAAATATGCATTTGATGAATATGAAGCTCACTGAAAATCAAATTGATACACCATTAAGAAGGAAAATGGCAGCTTACAATTCACATATCAAAATTTTGGCCGAGTCTAAAGCTCTGGAATCTGTTCCCTCCCAATTCAAGTTTGCAACCGATCCTAACGCCTCAAACTCCGATTCACTCCCCATCATTGATTATTCCCTGCTCACCACCGGTACTCCTGATCAACAATCTAAAGTCCACCATGACCTTGCTAGGGCTTGCGAAGAATGGGGCTTTTTTGCGGTACGTACATTATCAAAAAATAATTTATTATCGTATAAGTACAATCCTTTGTCATCTATTTCTATATGTACTAATACTAATCAAATACCTGTGAAATAGTCATTAGTTTAATTAGTTTCTCCACCACTTTCATAATTTAAAGCTATATAAAATTGTTTTCAAATATTACTATTTATAGGAATAATATATAGCATGTATTCAAGTTTGTTTGTGGTTTTTCAAGTTCTTAATATATTTTCCAGATAACTTTATAAACAGTAATGAGAAAATAATATGTTGTATCAACATTTTAAGTTCATAAAGTTTATATGTGATTTAAATGGTGTGTTGATCTTTTTATTTTATACGAATTCAATACTAAAATAATAAGAATGTCACACGTGAGTATCCATGTGTTAACGTTGCTAGTTCTTATAAGAAACAAAATCCTAACTCACCGATGATTTGTATGTAAAAAAGAATTGTAAGTACACCGCGACGTACAATTTATATACTCCGATCAATTTTTCGTCAATATTGAAGACGTGGCAATCAGAGTTCTGATCTTGACCGATCTAATATTTTGATGAAGTTTCTAAAAAATATTTTAAAATGTTTTTTAATTTTAAAATTCAAAAAATATATTTTTAAAGTAGAAAAGATTAATAAGATTTTATAAAATATTCACTGATGATTTATATCTGAAGATGATTTATATCTGAAGAAAATAACTTAGGCTACTAACTGATTAATAAAGTTAAAAGTTGAAAATTTAATATTATATTCTATATCTCAAAATAAGTTTGGTTTTGTAGATGAGACGTAATTATTTCAGAATTTAGAACAATAAGGTTCAGGATTGAATCCCACTCATGGGGCTAAAGAAAAGGTTAGGGAATCAAATAGGTGATTTCAGAAATATTCAAAAGCTAGCGAATTGATAAATTTTTTCTTTTGTTTTCTTCAGCTAGTGAATCATGGGATCCCAGAAGCTCTTCTGAAAGGCATAGTCGATGCAAGTCTGGAATACTTCGATCTTCCTGTGGAGGAAAAGAACAAGTACGAGCCTAAAAGTGCTTCGGATCCCATCAAGTCGTCTGGAAGTGCTACCGTTATCCATGCCGACAACCACAGGGTACACCTCTGGAGAGACTATGTCAAGTCCTACGTGTACCCTCAATTCTATTGTCCTGAGAAACCTCAAGTGTTAAGGTATAAGTAGTTTCTAAATGAATTTCATCTCGGTTCTTTATATTAGGTATGCAATTGTTTCAAATATGTGATATGCATGACTGGTCCATATTACAATAAAAAATATCTAAAATATGTGCACGGTAAAACATTGAGCAGAGACACTGTTTTTGATTATTCTGAAAAGACTCGAGTTATCTTGAGAAACTTGCTTCACGCGATTTCTGAGAATCTTGGATTGGAAGAAGGGTACATGGATGAAGTCTTGAAGCTCGATTCGTGCTTCCAAATGTATGCAGCGAATTACTACCCGCCTTGCCCTCAACCTGACCAAGCTATTGGCATCCCGGCACACACTGATCCTGGGCTACTGACATTTCTGATTCACAATGGGGTTGCTGGATTGCAAATTCAGCATAATGGAGAGTGGTTCAATACCGGTTCGACTCAGAATGCTATTCTGGTTAACACTGCTGATCATCTTGAGGTAAAGGATCAACGTTAGTGTGTTTAATGAAACTAAAATGTACCCTTGTTATTCTCTTGCGAACTATATTACTAAATCACAGTTCCAACTAATTTATCAACAAAAATTTTAAACTATGTTTTCCACAAAAATCACCGTGTCGAACTAATTGAATTTAAGTTTTATTGTTTTTCTATTGAATAGATATTTACCAACGGGAGATACAAGAGTGTAAAGCACCGTGCCGTGGTCAACACGGAGATGACTAGGATCTCGGTGGTGATAGCGAATGGGGCTGCACCGGATGCTATTGTTAGTCCGGCTGCTCCACTAGTCAAACAAGATGGGCGTGCACTTTACCGGCCGATGAAATTTATGGAGTACGTTGAAACACAACTGAGCAACCGGCTTCAGGGGAAATCCAACCTTGAAAGTATCAAGATAGACTAGCTGCTAGCTCTAGGAGGATCAATATAAATTAAGTTTTTTGAGCTACAGTGATTCTATTTTGATGGGTGAGAACTCAACGGCGTTGTTTTTTGTTTGTTTTTCAACTCTGGTCTGTAATATTTTAGTATCTAGACCATGGATATATGGCATACAATGCCAAAAAATAAATGGAGGAAAATGGTGTCTTCGTCAATTTGTTTTAGCTTAATGATATGAAGTAATTATTTCAAAAGTAAATTCCATATGTAACATGTTCATGATTATCAAACAGAATATCCAGGTCACTCAGGGCTCAGGAAACATGTTATGCTTTAAAACATATTGACAAATGTAAAAGCTCATAGAGCAGGAACAAAAATTGTAGCAGTTTAGTCACTTTATTAATTCTAAGAATTATTTACGTGTTGTATACAAGTTGAAGATACAGAATGAGATGAAGTCTAGCAGAAACATGGCCCTCACCTGTTCTCTTCCTTCCATTCCTTCCACTTCTTCCCAGGCACTGCAATGCCAAACATAGTACAATAGTACTTTAGGGTAAAAGACTGGAGTAGATAATTGGCTGTCAAAACTTAAGGCAGCAATAATAATATATAGACATTTCATCATCTATCAGTCTACCAACACACCCACAAACTCCCGTAGAAGGCTATAAGGTTGTCAAGTTTACCAAAACATTAGGCAACAGAAATAGCTTCACGAGATCCTCTGGTTGATAGTGACAATCTTCTGGAAGCTTTGTATTGCAGGTTTTCCTGTTTCCAGGCAGTAACAGAGTCTTGGGATTCTTTGGAGGAACAAAGATATGAGAATGATCCATGTTCACGACACTTAAAAAGTCAATTTCTGTATCTGCTTTCTTGTTATTCGTTTTATTGGATCCATTTTCCTTGGATGCTCCCTCTAAATCTGTACAGTAATGCTCCAATCAATTCGACAGTAATCAAAAAGCCGAGAAGAAAACAAGCAGGATTCATGCTTGCAAGCAAAAGCCATGGCATACTTACCCTTGATCATTTGATACTTCCAGTGGCTAGGACCTGCCCAAGCATTCCAAATCATTGAGAATCCCAAACTTAATGATATATAGTCATCAACTCCCTCAAAATTTTCATCTTCCACAGCATCATGGGAATCTAATAATTCATTACCCTACCAAAATTAACCATCAGTTACTAAATGTACAAACTACAAACATAAAAATCTAAAGAGTATAAGATAGTAACAATGATTTACCAGGCTAGAAACATCTTGGTGGCTGGAGAAACTTGGATCGTGGTCATACATGCCCTCATCGACAAAACTTGCTTGATCATTGTGATCAAACGAGCAGAAATCCCCGCCTAAGTCATGATTATCATCCAGATTCTCATTGGCTTGAGAAGAATATACTTCAGATGGCCTTTGGTTATCATTATCAAATTGATTTACAATATCACCTAGACTAGGGGATATATCAGACGCACTGAGCATGCTGGACACCATTGGTTCAATGCAGTCTGAAGCTCAAAATGGTATTTGTCAGTGTTTCAGAACTAGAAACCAACCAAGCATTCTACATGAAAACATAAAAGTGATCCGGAAAGGAAATGCCATCATTAGCTGCGACTTGTGTACCTTTAGCAAAGGACATGTCAATTGTTCCAGAGACATCACTTTGAGAAAGAGGTTCACATTTTCCAGGAACTTCCAAGGAATCAAAAAGAATCCTGCAGTTTGCATATACTCCTAGATTGTTCAATAGCAAACCCTTGGCACCACCTTCATCAAACTGTGAAGACATCTGGTGGTAAAGTGGATCTATTGCAAAGGCAACTAAGATACAAAACATTATAAGTTGGAGAAAAACTCAGTGCACACTGTCAGTGTACTTGGGACAAAAAATAGATAGCATAACAACCAAACGTACAATATTATATATTAAACTATGTACATAATGTGTAGATAGAGAGAGTGCTTACTATCAAATTTCTTTACATTTAATGCTGCAAAAGATGATTCTACTGTTGACAGAGGTGACAACTGCAAAAGCAAACAATTTTTTTTCACAATTTAGAGCATTATCAAAACAGATCATAAGATCAGATTGTTTAACCGTGGAAGTAAGACTCTTCACCTTTTTCTGTTGATCTTTTTGTCCTTTAATTTCTGCTTGTCCATTGCTGACATTGGAATCATCTGCCACATGATCTGGCATATAATATAGACTTCTTAGTGACTCAACTACAGAAAGGCATACATTTACAAACTGATAGTCTGAAAAGTCATGATATTCTATTTTATGCTTTGTAGAACCTAGTAAAGACCGCAAATAAGTCTTAAGTTCTTAGCATAAGAATCTTCCTGCAACAAGCACGTGTTTGCATAAGTCAAATGTGCTGAACATTAGGGGGGGGGGGGGGTGAAGAAAAAAATGTCCTGCAAATATTTTTAAAGATGTTTCCCAAAAGGCTTTTGTCTGGTTGGTAAAAGATCAATATTTCATCAATGGAGGTGGAAAATTCACTTACCATTAAATTTATTTTCCTTTCATTTTTAGTGAGTTTGTTATATTCATTGAGAGTGCCTTTCAAACTTTACAGTGCATTCACTTCAGATTTAACAATTTGATGAAGAAATTAATTTGAATTTCTGGCAATTACCAATCAACAGGATCACCAATATAATGCATGGAAATGGTAAAAAAAAAGAAAGGGAATAGTGTCAACAATATAGCATTGAAAGTTTAGCTATGGCAAAAACCTGACCTTGACCATCTTCTTTCCCAACCCGATTAATTCCAGTAAGGACTTTATATGCATCACAATATAAAGAATCCACTCTCATGGAGTAAATCTTGACTCCAGCTTCCAGTGTACAGCTAGCCTTCCAGCATTTAATCCAAATTAAATTTTGTACAAATCACATTCATGAAGATAAAAATATCTATCCAACAAGTATAATTACACATCACTTCAAGTTAAAAAGTAAACTTCATAAACCATAAGCATCCAACAGTAAAGGCATTGGCCTAACAATTCAATCAGCACCTCCCTGATCAAATATCCTTGCCTAATGTTGACAAACCCAACAATAATATTCAGAGAGATGCTATTCTAAGTTCTAACCACCGAACGATAAAATGAGAAATCCTAGTATCTTGTTTACAATTATTAGAAACCTGCACTTACATCAGTACCGTTCTGGTTACCTACATAACTAAACCTGCGAGCCTTGATGCAATTGAGATTCATAAAGCGCAAAATCCTCAAACTACAGTATTTGGTTTTTCTTTTACTACAACATGGAAAGTAATATTGAGTAATACACCAAGAGTTAATACTCCTTTATAAGTAAGAATATCAAACAAAAGATTTCTCAATCAGGCTGCCAAAGAAGTAAATTAAGTAATAGTATTCTGATTGCAGAGGAAGTAAACTAGTACTCTTCAAGCTACTGAAACGGAAAAATAAAACCAGATCCTATTCCACTCTCAATCGTTAACAATTTCATGAACTTTACCTTTCGGAAATTAGTATCAGTCATTTTCATATACGTTAACATTCACGGTTTAGTAATCTATCAAACTACTAAACTAAGATATGAAAAGTAATATTGAGCTGATACACCCAAAATTCCTCGTGACAAAGCATATCTAACAACAGATTTATCAAACTGGAAGGAAATTAATTAGTATAAGCTTCCCCAACAGAGTAGCTAAACGGAAATTTCGAAGGCATTAAACCGCAAGGTTCAACGGTTGTACCAGCAACGAGAATCTACTTCCACGGTGATCTAAGTTGATTAACAAAATCTGATAAACAACTTGTACCTTCTGAAAATTGGTCTCGGAGTCATTTTCCAGTTCGGAATTAATAATCTCGACGAAGTAATCGATCAAATTGAGCTCCCACGTATTCTTCTGAGTGATCCTCTGCAACATACAATAAACAAAACGCATAAGAAAAATAGGAAAACAGATATAACATGGACAAGGGAGAAGAAAAATACGGAAACATCGATCAATTGTGGTTTACGTTTTCAGTAGCAAGCTTGACACAGTTTCGGAACAATTCCAGGATCTGATTCTTCCCGAGGTACGGTGCTGATTTTGCGGCTGAGTAACGAAGAGATGGTGCGGCAGTGTTACGGCGGAAGGCGGCGGCGCGTGCTTGGGCGCGTTCAAGCTCGTCGTTGTTGGCGCCGAGGAAGAAGGGGCTCTTTGCCGGAGAGGCGAACGGTGGCCTGTGTTTGGGTTTGGGGTTCGGGCTTAGGGCTTCTGCCATTGTTGAGAAAAGAGAGGGAAAATGACGATTTGTTTCCCTCCGTACAGTTCAATTTTGGATTTCAAATTATTCTTTCAATATTCTTTTCACAAAAATTATACTCACGGAATCTCTACAACTCAAAACTCATCCAGTTCAGTTAAATTCAATTTAATCTCATTCAATTCAAAAAATTGTAGTTAAACAATTATATAGTAAATTACTGATTCTTTTGTATAAATTATGAAATGAAAAAGTTGAATTAAATAAATATATTTGACAAATAAAAAGTGAGTTAGAAGTAAATTATTATGTATATGTTAAATAAAAATATTTGTTGAGAATTAATTGGAAATGTGGAGAAGTCTCGGATTTGGAGCTCAAATTGTTTACCAAGGGACAACATTCTATGGCCTTCCATACTTGATATCTCCGGCATTGGAGATGCAGCGGTAGCATCACTTATTGATAAGGAAACAAGGACTTGGAATGAAGGAGTGGTTCGAACATTATTCTAGGAACATGACGTTGATCGGATTCTTACTATTCCAGTTTATTGGGTTGGGGCAGAGAACGTACAAATATGGCATTTCTCTATTCGGGCTATAATACTCTGTCAAAACTGCATATCACTTATCACATAAGCAAAGAGAGATTCCAGGTTGAGCACAGCTCCAGGTAACATGAATGCTTCTACACCTGCTACCCTTGTATGTGTGTGTTGGGGAATTTGGTTCTAAAGAAACAAGGTGGATTATGACGATGTGTGGGTGGATCCACAGGGGCAGTATTGTTCATCTCTTATTTCTTGCGCAAGTTTCAAGAGGCCAGAACTTTGTTCATGTCTCATGCTCATCCGAAGCCAGTTATAATGTGGAGTCCGCCACATGCTGATTGTATTAAAATCAATGTCGACGCGGCTATATATCAGAATCCAAAGGTTGTTGGTCTAGGGGTAGTAGCAAGGGGTCATAACGGAAGTGTCGTTGCGTGGAAGCACAATACTATTCAGAACTTGGTCGATTTAGAGATGGCCGGGGCAGCAGCAATGGTGGAAGGTATCAAACTGGCCATAGAGTTTGGATGGTCTCGTGTTATTTTTGAAGGGGGTAACATAACAGTGATTAATTACTTTAAGGATTCCGAAAACTGCTTATCTAAAGTTTATAGATAGTACTTTCGTTCTAACTCTTTTAATCAAATGTGCTCCTTGTGATTTCCTTAACATGCCTATGTTTCATCTTGCTAAATATAAGACAAGGCAAGCGCTAGCACTTTTGTTTATTTCTAATTTTCTTTTTCTTTTTTTTTTTTTGCTAGGTAGAGCTCATTCGTAATAGAAAATTTCCCGCACCTGAAAAAAAAGTGCTTTGGTCCTTTTTGTCCTACTTTTTAGGTCTAGTTAGAATAAAACGAAAGTTTAATTAATTAACCATTGTTAAGAGTTTTGGATTGTTTCGAATCATTCCAGAAGTTAAAGGACTCATTTGCAATTGTGGGAGGGAATTTGTTTATAAAGCATGTGTAAAAATGTAGTAAGCTTGTGTTAAGAGTTAAGAGCTTTAATCTCATCGTTGGATGAGTTTTGTCTGTTACGATCGGACTGTTCCTTCTTGTGTGGCGGTTATCTTCTTCTTCCTTACGTATATAACATAGCCTGAAGTTTGACAGATAAATCGATAATCAAATCATTCAGTTTTCTTTCATTTTTCATTCTCTGTAATTGAGAATTGAGAGTCGAGTTTTTGTTGATAGTTCGTATTGTTAATTCAGTTTTGTAATTCATTGTGATTTCCCTTTAACTAGATGTGGAGTTGGAAGAACAAATAAGCAATAGATTTTTTGATTCTCCGTGGACGTAGAATTAATTGGAACAATCCATTAAACTACGTAATTGTCTTGTGTTTGTTTATTGTTTAATTGTGTTTTGGCGTAGTTGTTTGATTAAGGATGAATTAATCGAAACTTAACAACCATTCTCGCAATATCATATATTAGAGTAAGGCATAATTTAGGGGAGAAAAGTTTCCAACAGTTTGATTTACCACTTTATAATAATAGTGATGTTAGTTAAAAGTAACAACTGCATTGTATTTTGAACTTTGTGCAGAAAAATGACAGCTTTATTTGAACAACTCAACATTGTATTGATTAGGAAATGTGTTTTGAATATCATAGAGTAAACACTAGAGCTTTTATGCTTTTTCATTAGAAAGTGAAGATATATTGAAGTTCATAATTTCTCATATGCTCTCCTACAGAGTGAGGGGAGCGCATACTTTCAAGCTATTACTCTTATATTCTCATTATAAATCAACATTTATAAGTACATACACACATTGCACGAACTCCTTCACCAATGCATTGGTAACTTATTAAAGTTTTAAATTGTTGTTCGCATGCCCACTTACACACAATATCGCCTTGAAAATCACACCGAGTGTTGTCAATTTGATAAAAGCAAATATCTCTCTTGATCTCATAACATTGTGTGCCTACAAAATAAATTAAATTTATGAGTTAAATGAGCATGTACTTGTCGAATATCAAAATTTTTGTGCTTGCTTACACAATAAGAGAGAAACAATGAAAATCATCAGCATAACTCTGCGTGAAATATCACCCATTTTACTATGTTTGTTTCTTGCTAACCTCAAGAAATATGTAATATGTGTGTTTATCTTCACGTTTAGTATATATAGATATATAAAAAGAATTAGATTACATATTCAATTTATAAATTTCTTTCATATAACAATATTATATATTCATAGACATAGATTATGCAAAAAAGTATAGGTGCTTTTGCAAATGAAAATAGTGTAATATAATTAGATATTTAGTCAACAAAGAAATATCTTGAGTTTATACTATTACTTAAACTATAAGTATTAAAAAAAAAGTAAGCTTCATTATATTATGTACTAAAATTGTAAGATAATTTTCTTTTACAATAATAACTTTTGCCCGTATTTTAACTTATTTTCACAATATTTTTTTCTTATTTCTTTTATCATTTTACACTAAAACGTTTATAACTTTTTTGGCATTACACAAAAGTTAAATGACTATTAAGTTTCCATTAACCTATTTTAAATTAAATCAAAATTCTTAAATAAAAAAAAAACTTGTGCCCACTACAAGAATCTTTATGTCACAATTATTTATTTATTTTAATAATCCACCTCATCATCCTCCTTCGTCAAGTAGCATCCAACATTTTTATGTCCGCAGAATATGAAATTATGAAAGTTAAATTGAAGTAGAGAATCAGTAAAAGAGGGGGAGGGAAGGGGCATAATTTCCATATTAGAAGGGCGAAAATGCACCGACACTTTCACTTCATATATATGTGTATGTGGGTGGGGGGAGGAACATTTGAATTAAGAACCTCAAGTGAAGTGGTTCACATATGCATCTTTTTACTACAATTTTACTAGGAACGTAACTTTTGGCCTTTCAAGACATCTTCCAAAGTATTCCACTTAAATATAAGAAGGTTTCAAAAATTGAAACCTCCCCTTTACTTATTTGAGAATTAGTTTCAATTTTGTCTACAAATGGTGAGATTAGTTATATTAGGTTATGCAACAACTATATATACCCATTTTTCATTTGAGGAAAATACAACATAAATTCTCCTTATCTTCTCCTCCCTATAAATGTGATCAAATTTCATCTTTCAATGGAACATGTACTAATCATTCCTGCAATTTATTTTTTTTAAATGGCAAAGTGACTCGAAGCCCCGACATATAACACTATTAAAAAAATTATTGTTTTTATCCGTCGCTAAACAACCAGCGAACCATCGATGGGTCTTCAGTGACAGACCCAACAACGAATAATGTAATACCCGACATCCCACATCGACTGTAAGTGGAAGGGATGAATGGTATCTATGTAGACCACAACTCTCCTATAGTATGAGAACTTTTGGGGAAACCTAAAAATAAATCCGTGCGGGCTCCGGTCCAAAGCGGACAATATCATACTGAGTGGTGGGACAATCATGCTTAGCCCAACGGGCCGAGTCTCAGCCCATTAGTGATCATGCTGTTAGAAATGGACTATCCAGAACTGCGGGGTAAAGTGTTGCATGGGCAGTGGGAGTCACCTCTAGAATCCTGCATGGATGGTTGGTCTTGGAACAACCTCCAACAAAGCTCGACGAGGCCTTTTGGGGAAACTCAAAGACAAAATCCATGCGCGCTCTGTCTCAAAACGGACAATATCATACATAGTTATAGGATAGTCATGCGTAACCTCGCCAACCCAATGGGCCAGGTTTCGACCACTAACGGACAATATCATACATAGTTATAGGATAGTCATGCGTAACCTCGCCAACCTAACGGGCCAGGTTTCGACCCATTAGTGGTCGGGTCTTTACAGATAACTTTTTGGTCGCAAAACCCCCTGTCACAAGGGGTTTTCCGACGGATAATATTCATCGCTTGTAGCGTCGCTATTAAGCGACGGATAAACCAGTGGCCTCTGGTGCGCCTAAAACCTGGTTTTCACGACAGATAAAAATTCATCTTTACCAATCTGTCACTACAATTTTAAATATCAAATATTTAAAAAAAACACAAATTCTGGAAATTTTTTTCCGATTGAAACATTCTAGAAATATATTAAGTACCATTCATGTCAACAAAATACCAAAATTGTATGCTTACTCATTTTTTCATTAATATTTTATAAATACAACCTACACATTAATAATCATACAAATTTACATTTGTAATATCAAATTTGTTCTAGTTCATTACAAAATACAGTAAATAAAAATCACCTAATTTAACGTCTGATATTTTTTTCAATAAATTGTAAAATATCATTTATTTAATAGAATTATAATAGCAGTTCAATTCTTTGTTTTTCTTCATCCCCCCGCCCCCAATTGTTTGGAAACTTCGGAGTACGATGCTTGTTTTCATCTACGAATTGATGGAATTATGAATTTCAATTTTCTAAGTTATAATAGTTATTATATTTCATAGTATTGGTTTTCAAATTCGTACGTAGATAGTGCTAGCAGAATTGTGGTGTTGACAATTTGACATCTTCAGCGCGTTGAAATTTATTTGAAGAAACTCGAGCATAAATAGTTGATCAATCTTTAAAGGCAAGATAATGCTATCACTCAAAATACCACTTAATGTCATTTCTTGCTTTCTTGGTACTACAAACTTCTGAAATAAGGTTTGACCTTGAGGCGCCTCTAATACTTTTGGCAATGCTTTTTCATGTTGCTCATTCACATTTTAATCCACTCGTTATCATGAAATCCAATATATAAAAAAGTCAAACGTCATAATCCAGGAAAACCATTTAGAAAAATCAACTATATTATTCAGGTAGTGAATTGTAATGTAACATATTTTTTGAGACAATGCCGTGTGCTGCCTCTGCCCGAAAGTTGAGATGAGAGACCACCACTATTCTTTGAGTGTGCTGGCACGAGGGTGATTTGGGAGGCAATACAGAAATGGCTCGGGTACCCCATATGCCAAAGCCGTGGCAAGAGGAACTGTGTTGGGGAGTGCAACGAGTGAAATTAGGGAAGGAATTAGAGGTCACGTGTGCTCAAGTTGGCTTTTATAAAAACTGCGTATGAGACATGAAATCATAAAAATAACATCTATTTTAATAGTGAGGATAGATCAGAACACATAGTGTCATAGTCCAACATATTATTTCAGTAATAATTTATGGAGATTGGCTAGTGCCTCGACTTCGACCCCATGTTGGAAGTTTTATGCTTAATTAGAAGACTCGTTTAGCTAGATTTTTGAAGCTGGATCATTGTGATCGCCTTCTGCTTTGTACTGTTTTTTGAGATTTGATAATATATTTTAAATTTAAAAGAAAAATAGTAACATACTCCATCTATGATCTATCATTAAAAATCTATTTCGCTTTACATGTTATCATAAACAAAACTCAACTTTATCACAAAATAATCTTAAACTGTAATACAAAGATCCTTACTTGCATAATGCATTATAAAATGAAGATTTAGATCCTAAATTTGTATAGATAGTTCAGTTGAAATTTCATTATTATGAATTGGGATTAATTTGTAGCCAAACTGAATTTTGTCAACTATAAGAGATTAAAACTGAACAACTTCTCCGAAATGTGAAAAGTATATTCATTTCAAATTAAAGAACGAGCCTACCTTGATAGTGATTTACTCTGCGGCGGATGTCAGCAGTTCGAGCCCTGCATGTAAGAGCGGTGCTATCATTTTATGTTTGGACCAAAAAATTATATATACGGGTTTAATTACAGGCTAAAGGGGTAAAATTTAAAATTTTTAAAAATCTTACTTATCATTTGGGGTGCCGGACATTATTACTATGTCCCCTCCTAAATCCGTCCAAGTAAACATATGACACATAAATTATGAACATATTTACATGGCCATATCCACCATACATAAGTGAAATTCGCCATATATATATGGATGTAAAACCCACTAGCTAGCTCCGCCAAAGTACTATACTAGTACCAAGTGTCAAAATCTATATATATCCATCCCATAAAACTTGTCAAAACGTACTACTAATAAATACGATGATTATGAGAATCATTAGATTTAAACTTACTTTACTTATCATCAGCATCATCATCATAATACTCCTCAGCTCAACAAGTTTCTGCATCAAACACAGAGGTGATCAGTTCCATTCCACACGCAACTCCAAATACTACAAGAAGGCCGATTTTCATCCATACAGAAGTGCTACAAATGCTCGCACAGCCGAGTCGGGTAAGCGGAGAGTTCCGGCAGGTTCCAATCCGCTTCATAATAGGCGTTAGAGCGTTCATATGATCTTATTGCGAAATGCTACTTTAAGAGATTGCGCAGTGTGAATTTGCAGCTCGCCAAACTCGATCATCAAAGGTATATTAAGTTATTATACTAGTACTGGTAGATAGTGACTATATTGATGACACTTTTATTTAATTCTCTTTTTAGAGATGGATGTATATATAGGATTAACTTATAATATGGGTGGTATTATCAAAATCTTCTGGGTTAATTTTTAGTATAAGAAGTGATACTACAACACTGTTATAGTATAACAATGAATTAATATACCATTGAATTTATACAGGTTCAATATATATTTATGAGATTTCTGCACAAAATTAAAGAATTACTTTAATTTGTTGTTGCAATAATAATTGTCAGTCAAATTGTATTTGTTAATATCATCGATCTAGCTTCAAGACGATCTACATAATTAAGATTGTGTTCCCTTCAACTGAAAATTACTTCAGTTCAGTCAAGTCTAATTCAGTTCAGTTAAGTTCACTTCAACTCGGCTTAGTTATAATTTATACCTTACTTCAGTTCAACTCTTCAATTAAATCCAGTTCAGTTTACTTCAATCCAATTCAGTTCAGTAAATCTCATTTGAAGAGAACACAACATAATTCTTATAAATAGACAATGAGCCTTAAATTTGGTCTCGTAAAATACTATTGGATTAGGTACGATGATACTGTAAAATCGGGACTTTATATTTATATGTTGTGACACTATTGGTATTACCATATTGGTGTAACAGTTGCAGACACAATCAAAATAGCAGCGAAATTAAAAGATTAGACACATCAAATACTTCTAGCAGGTAAATATTCTCTATATACTTGTCAGCACAAATACGACAAATATCCACTAATCAAAGAGGATTTAAAAAATTATTTCAAAAGATTTGAATCAAAACTAGCCAGAATAGAAAAATATATTCCTAACCTACTATCTAGATCACCTAGCTAAAAGATTCAAAGACTAGTAAAATTGAAATAGTAGCTAATCTATCTTGAGTGAGTTTAGTCTTGACGAGGTGCTCTTCACAATGTACTTGATCTGGTATTTATAGAGACTTTGATAAGATCACATAATCAAGTACAAGATCTTCTTATTGTTGCTTATCCTTATTCACAGAGAGTCCATGGGCTTCAAGAGTCCTTCATATCTTGACTTTAAAGATTCTACGTACCCTATCTTGACCCTTTCATCATGATGTAGCTTCTTCGAAACACTCTATTGACTCCTAAAATAGACAAATACTAAAACAAAAACGTGGAACTATTAATGTTAGTGAAGAAAGGCAATTATCCAATAGAGTTCATAATCCTGCAGAGTGCTATATGCTGAACAAATTGTTGTTACAGTTACAATAATTGTTGGCGCAACAATTCATAAAACATCCCGCACTTTCAGGTACCCTACATATATCAGACAATTCAGAAGTAGCATAATTTTGTAATTTTCTCTTTAATTATCATTGGTTTCCCCAAATTAAATTTAGTTTCGTTGTATACATTTTTTTTATGAACATTGGATCCCAAGCCCGGCTGCTACGACGTATTTTTCACTCTGAGGCCACGCACAGGGCGAATCGAATTTTAGTAAATCATGCCATGTTTGCTACCGTATTAAATTGGAAAAATATTAAGTTAAAAAAGTTCCAAGCATTTGCCATGATGTTAAAAACCAAACATTTTACTCAATTTATACTTACTTCATAATTATTGTTCCCTTTCTACCTTACTTCTATCTCTGTTTACTTTTTCAATTATATTAATAATCAAATAATATTTAAATCACTCACATTCTAGGGTTTTTCCAGACAGACACACACACACAAGTTTAATGTAAAAATGAAGAGAATCGGAGAAAAAAATAATCATCTTATTGATATAAACAACATATCTTATAAAATCCTAATTGGTATAGAATAAAACTTGGCCTATGTAAAAAATGAAGTGTTTTTAGGCTTTATTTTCTAAATTTTAGTATTATACCAAACTCTTCCTTAATAATTTAGAACTCTGTTATAGACTTTGAATATAATATCAATTCTTCCAAAGAAAAACTGATATTGTATGTTTTTATTTGAGCTTTTATTTCAGTGCATTAATTACATCCACACTTGTTGCAATGATCCAAAAAGACATGGGTAAAACTAAAATTATGAAAGGCAGTGTAGGTGCAATAGTGAGGACTATATTCATTGTTACAACTCCACTTGCCTTTTGTTATTTCGTTTCAACTAAGCATTATATTAACGGGGCACAACATTATTACGTGGTTGAAATTAACAAATATTGAAAGTTTGCCTTCCGATGCACGCCACTTTTATTAATTAAATCTAGCTACCAACAAAATGATGGATTCGGACGGTGATAGCTGTGTGGCAAGCTAAGACGTTATCGTAATCGTGAAGTCGTGAGTTCGATTTTCCTAAAATGATTGGATTAAAAAATTAAATGATAAATTTATTTTAACTATTGTAATTGTAATATCATATCTAAAAAAAATGATGGATTCAAATGTGAATGGAAAAATATTATTATGTAAATAACGTTATGAAAATTAGATATAGTGGATAAAAATATAAGATAAAGTGAATATATATAGAATGTGAGAAAATAAATAAACTAGAAGGAATAATGAATGGGAAGAGACAGATATTTTTCATTTATGATACACAAAGTTAAGATTCGAGAAATATGTACAGAGTTGATTTTATTAACAACAGAGCACTTTATAATTTTCTATATTTTATCTTTCTTTATTTACTTAATTCACATCCATTCTCATTTGCTTCTCCAATAAAACAAAACGGGCCATTTATTTCTTGATATCTTCTTATATAATATACATTCTTTAAATATATGTTACACAGTTGTATTCTTATTATTTTCCAACTAAATAACTCTAATGCCGAAAGAATTGAGGAACTCAATTAGATTGATGGATCCATTGTCTTTTTATTAAAACATTTGATAAATTCTCTCAATTGCATAAAAATTTATACATTACTAAAAAAAATCTATCACACGCCAAACAAGTAATTTAAAAAATTAATTAATTACTCACTTCCCGCTAAAAATGGACAATTTACTACAATTTCTTAATTAATCAATTATTTTATTTTTTCACTTAAAAATACGCGTCAATTATATGAATAGTTATGAATTATTTAGCTCAAAATTTAAATTGAGTTATCTCAATGCGAGTTGCATTTTTGTATATAATAATTAATAACACAAAAATATTAATTTTAGCTGAAGTAATTTAACTAAAATTCTAAGGCTAACCATCAATCTTTTTGTTACAAATAAAATTATTGCACACCATCAATATATATGTATGTATGTATGTATGTATATAAAGAAAAGATTTGATGCATAGTTTAGCTATGTAAATTTAGGTTCATTATAAAAGGTTAAGAGAGTAAATTGACAATTTGCTCTGTTGTTACTCTGTATATATCAATTCCCTTAAGATTCAGAGAACACTAATATAAAGGTGAGGAGATGAGATTGGCACGGAGGGCGTATTATTTTGCATTAATACAGTTTTGTTTGTATTTATTTTAAAATATTACATACGGTCAAAACGAGGACCCTGAATGCACAATGCATGTAAACACATACGAATCGATCCATTAACAATTATACATCATAAATTGAGTTTATAAGTTTAAAAAAAATTATATAAATGATTACATAAATCTAAAATTATTTATTAATAAGTAATTCTCTATTCATTAAAGTTTATAATAGACAACGAAGTGCAGCTCAGTTGATAAGACGCTTCAACTCCAACTAATATGTCGGGGTTCGAGTCACCCTTTAGCCATTTCAGAAAAAAATTAAAGTTTATAGATATGTATTAATAATAGGCAATTTTTTGATCTTTATTTCTTATTATTTTTATTTTAAAATTTTATATGTTTTTTTAATCTTCCATGGAAGCTCCATCAATGGAGGACATGTGTCAATTTCTCGTAATTTATGGCTATAAATTGTTTAACATAATTCAAAAATATTTTTAAAAATATATATTTTTTATATTTTATTATATATAAAAAAAGTAAAAAATAACAAAAAATTAAAAACATAATTTGCTACAATAAACCATTAATTGAGATTTTGAATTCTAGCAAATAGTCCGTCTTTTTTATAGTAGTAAATTACATTTTTGAAATTTAGTTTTTATTTATTTTATTTATATGTAATAAAATATAAAATATATTTTATATTTTTTAAAAAAATTATTCAGATTGAACGATATTGTGACATTTGTCCTCACAATGTATTTTTATTTTTATTTTTTGATCAAAATCACTTAAATACGGTCAATATACGTATTTTTGGAAAAATATTAGAACTGCGACTGCCACATCATCAATTTAATTGGAAAATTGACCGGAATACATAAATTTCGAGGGTGGTTATTGTAGT
>JAYMSP010002963.1:0-21732 GCA_036897095.1 Plantago elongata
TGGTGTGGTTGTTTGGTGCTGTCACCTGTGAGGGCAGTAAAAGCTTATGCTATTCGAGATGGCCTTAGTTCTTTGGCTTTCATTGAAATTGTTTTCGCTTTTTGTTACTGACCCAACGTTCATATTGTCTCAGTTAGAGCATAATGTAACTCTAAACAAGTGTGTTTCTTGTGGTTTAGGTTTGTGAAGAGTGCATTGGCGAAAGGGAAAGTTCAGAATTGATGAAGAAACTAAACTATATGAATGAGGATATATGCGTTTGCTTAATTCGTGGCAAAGAACCTCCAAAGTCAATACTAGAAGCATCAGGGACTATTGCTGAGCCAAGCCGGCGCACTTCGAAACGATCAAGGAAGTCAGCCCATGGGAACTCCATAAACTTGAATGTTTCTGCATCGACATCTATTTATCAGTTGAAGATGATGATATGGGAGTCCTTTGGGGTATGTAATTGCAGTTTCGTTACCCTGTAACTTTTTTGCAACATTCCTCTGGGTGTAATATCCTCTAATAAAAAGATGTCGCACTAGACCCCCACCTCCCTCTGAATGGAGGGAATGAGTGAGATCTAAAATATCACTTTAGGGTCATTGCACATTAAGGAAAACAAACAAATTTATTTGCATCTCCAATTACATGTTGGTAAATCTTCTACTGGTATACTGGTGGTTAGAACATCAATTAGATTCCCTCAAGCCTGCATGTTAGCTATTGGCTGTTGCTTGATTTTTGAGTAGTGAACTTTGATTTGTTGCAAGCATGAACGTTGAATTCCTCCAAGTTCATTGGTTGCATTTATCTGTTCGGGATCCTTTTACATTTAAAGAAGACATACAAATTTATTTGCATCTTCTATCAACCCTATGTTTCGTGGTTTGTCAAGTAGTCTATATTGGATGTTCTGTACTGTGTTTATGTTAGAATCTATCCATTATAAATCATGTTGTAATGAGTTTTTCCTTTTTCTTTTTCTGTCCCTCCAGGTTGTCAAGGAAAATCAGGAGCTCCACAAAGGTTCCAGAGCAATCGAGGGTGAAACAGCCTGCTTGGTAGATGAAAATATTTTCCCTGGTGACACCTTGTGGGTGACCGACTCACAGATTCATGAGAATCGAGACATTGCTGGTAAGTGTAGTAAGCTTAAAAAACTTGACCTCAAATGCTCGTAATCCTGTATAAGTTGAGTGGTTTCTTTATTATTCTTTAATGCTGTTTGACCAAAAACTTTAGCATAAAATTTCAGAACGGAACTCCAGTATAATTAGAATGCCTCAGTATCAACCTTTTAGATCACTTTCGTTGTAATTTTACAGTGCTGAGATTTTTCTCTTAAACCTCAAGTTGCATAACACATTTGCTCTGGGTGTTTCCAGATCGACATACAGTTGCTCTTTATTTGTATGTGATGACTTGCTCTCTGATGTCAACTAAGTCTGAGAAAATACATTGCTAACCTTAGTAATTGTGGTCAGTTTATTGAAAAATCCAATTAAAATTAAAATGAAACTAAATATAGTTCACTTTTCTACAAAATTGTTAATGTTACATGCTAAATTGGGAGGTTCTCGACTCCTCTCTTGCAGTTATTTTCATGTGATGTAATAATTGGTGCGAAATGTTTTGTTTACGTGTCATAATCACTTCAGTGGAGAAAATTACCCATGTAGCATAATTTGAGCATTAGATCATGTGGGATGCACTGCTTCTGAAACATTGATGGTACTGAATGTTAGAACTGTCTTTTTTTTCTTTTCTTTGTGTTCATCTATTGTTATTCCTTCTACTTCCAATATTTTCCCTCACCGCTCCTGGTCTCTGTCTTTCACTAAAATGTAAACTCCGAGTGACCTTTGTTTTCATTACCTTATCTGTAGACGAGCTTTCGGACCCGTTTCTGGAAACACAAAGGCTGGAAGAAGGTTTTCGTGGTACACTCCTTACATCCACCATGTCAACTCAAGCCGTGTCAGAGGCATGTTCAAACTGATGAAGATATTGCTTTGATAGTTTTTCAAGAAATTTGATGGCTAGAATCATATAGCTCCTTTTAATGGCTATTTGAAGGTCAGGCAATGTAGTTTTCTCGAGAAATTTACATCCTTTCCTATTTATGTACCTCCATATCACGGTCTCTTCAAGTCTGTATAGTTTCTTCCGAGTTGCCTCATTCTTGTGTCGCATACCATTTTTCTATTTTGACATGTTGAGCTGGTGCTCAGGTTGCGAGAGGTGTGGAAGAAAGCTTTATTTATGGGCCACTGTCTCTCTCTGTGCCTATGTTAACTGAGGTTTATTACTGTGTCGTGTGTTGTAGATTGCGAATGTCAGAGCATGTTGCTAGTGTCAAAGCAGGTTTCTTGGCTGCCTGTGTCTAGTACTATACGGGAATTTTCCCATTTGCCATTCCGCAGGGCAATTTTGTACAAGAAAGTCGATTGCACGGGCAGCGAGCTGTATGTGTTGGAAATTTTTGTTAATGTTATGTATATGTTTGATCCATAGACGTGCTTGGTGGTTTTCTATTGTGTGATATTTGATTCTTTGTTGATGTGCTTGCTTTAATCTATAATAATATAACCCCCTGTTCAATAACAGAATAGTGAACGTAAACAAGTGTGGAATACTTTTATTCAGCCCGATCGTGGGAAATTTTGTAATTGGAGTTCACATCATGAAGAGCATTTCTCTGACTCCAAAAGATGCCTCAACCTTCTGCTTTCATTAATGGACCTTGTAGTTTACGTCAGGAATTTTACTACATCGCGAATAGAGATTTGCGTAACTTGTGCAGTTGACGAAATGTAGGGCTGATTGGTATAGAATTTGAATGGGAATTTAGATGTATTTTGGTGAAATTGCGTTTGGAATGGAATTGAAATGGGGTATTTAAAATGTATTTTAGGCTAAATCACTGTTTATCGAGTAAAATGGACCGATTTAAATTTCATGCCAAACAATCCCGTAATTATGTAAAGTTGACCTAAAACCTGCGGAATCAACTTCTCATTTGCTAAACAAGCTTGGTGTGTTTATTTTGTAATGTAAAAATATCGTACTCCCTTCGTTTCATTAAACTTCATACAGTTAGACACGTGAATTTTTATATAAAAATTTAAAGTAATAATAAAAAATGAAGAAGGTGAAGATACTTTTAATGGTAAAATGTGTAATTTTTGTGTAAAGTTGAGATTGTTTATTATTTATTAGTGGTGGGGTAAATTTCTTGTTTAGTAATGCACGAAGTTTAATGGACGGTTAAAAATGGTAAATGTATGAAGTGTACTGAGACGGAGGGAGTATCAGATGATAAAAAACTCCACAATAATTAACCGTGCTAAACAATAGTTTGAGAGTAGGGATTTTTTATAGTGAGATATGAGTCATGCATAATTAAAATAAAATAGTAATTGTACATTACATAATTTATCAAATATACCCTTTAATTATTGTTTTATAATTGCATTTATAAAATATACATGTATTAAAATAATTTTGACCTCCGACAATCGCCACTGTACCTTCGTCAACTGCCGCCGGACCCCCAACAACCGACGGACATCTCGGAGATTTTTTTTTTGGGAGAATTTCGAAGCTTCCATGTGAGCTCGAACGGAGCTTCCATGGGAGCTGCAAGCTCCGGATCTGGAGCTGCCGGCTCCGATTTTGAAGCGCCGGATACCCGGTGTCCGGTCACTGGAGCTCTGGTAATGTTCTTAATTTAAATTTATTTATCTTTTATATTCTAAATAATTTTTTTTGAAGAAAGTTTCTTAATAATTGAATGTGGGAGTTTTATGAATTTTCAATTAATTTAAGGGTTACTTTTTAGTCCATTATATTTTTAGATGACTGTATGACTAAAATTTAAAATTGGGTATGTATTTTTATGTTTAATATATATATATATAATTATCCCTTATTATTGTTGTTGTTTTATATGGAATGATATTATTTAATTTTTTTTGCATTAATAATGAAGGGTGCATTCTTAAAAGAAAATAAAAGTAATCAAGTGTATAATTGAAAATTAAACGATACCTTTTAAGTTGTCGTAATTATTGAGATTAGATCTCAACGATGGTACGATTACTATTTTATTTTAACAATTAGTATGACTACTATTTTATTGTAGAATTAGTCCTGAGAATATGATATACTTTTAAAAGTTTTAGTTAGTATGTAAACTGGATAATGATTTTATTTGAACTAGAACTGATTGAAAGATAAATGACCATTGGCTCTAAAATTGTCTACTTGGAGTTTTATCTTCCCTTTGAGCTTCCTGTCAACTTCTGAAGAACTCTCCAGAACATTGACCCGAGTCTGGAGAAACTTAAAGGCTTCAGGGATTTGGATGTAAATTGACCCGAGTCATTTTCCATTCTCATAAAAGCAATTTGACTTACCCGAGTCATATGATATATCTAACTTTTTAAACAAATGCATATTTTAAGTGGCTCAACACTTCCATATTCAAAGGTCAAGAAATGTCATCCATCTCATCCCATTAAATAAATAAATAAATATATAAATAAATAAATACACTTAAATTACATGTAATCAAGTACTACAAAATCTCTTTAACTACCAAACCCAAAAAACATTGGAGACATATTATATTATTAATAAAATATTAATTATATTATTAATTAAAATGCTTATATTATTGCATTATATAAATACCATCTACTCTTTTAATAATATACATACTTAAATGATATGGAAATATTGAGATTCAATTGAAATTGGACAATATTCTTCCCGTTCTTCTAAAACTGAAACAATTTTTCATTTTCGACGTCTCGTCAAAATTACTAATTTTCTTATTTATATAAATACAACTCATTTTAACAACACATATACTTTTTGACACAATTATTATTTTAAACTCATTTTTAACCATATATTTCAATTAGACCACATATTTTTCTTTAAAACATGTAAAACCAAATTATTTCACTTTTTATAGAGAGACGAATGAAGACTATTATTTTACCACTAACTTTTCATCTTAATGAGTTCTTTAATAAAAGCTCCTTACATGAACGCGTAGCTTCTCAAACGAGCTGGCTGAAAAACTAGCTGATTTGAGAAGCTAATTAAGTTAGTTTGTTGAAAAAATAGAGGTATTTAATCAGCTACCAGCTAATTAATGAACTGCCAGTTAATTTTTTATTTAGTTTTACTAAGATCATATTTAGCAAAACTAGCTGAAAAGGTAGCTGGTAGCTTGTCAGGTAATTTTTTTCAACAAGCTAACTTTATTAGCTTATCAAACCAGCTAACTTTCAGCCAGCTTGTTTAAAAAGTTGCGCGTTCATGTAACAAATTTTTTATTAAAAAAATTTATTGAGCTGAAAAGTTAACTGAAATACTAGTGGTAAAAATAGTGCCTAGATCGAGCCTAAGTTTTATTCTAAAATTCATATTAAAATAATTACATAAAAGAATTAAATCTCAATTAATAAATCAATCGTATCATCCCATTCCCACCACGTATAAGAAACTAGAAACTTTTCCAACCTTGAGAATTGAAAGCCACAATAAATGAGTCTCAGTTGCACCACTCAAAATGTTCAACTCTTATTATACGCGAGATCGTAAATAAAAAAGAGAAATCCGACAATTAAAAAAAAAGCAAAAGAAATTAATTAAATGAAATTTGAAATTCGAAAATGCAGAGCACACAGTTGATTACGAGTCGTGTTATATAAGGTAGTAGCCACCTCTCTCTCACCTCTCATTTTCATTCACTCTCTCACTAGATTCCTTCATCTCTGCGTAATCACCGAGGCGACAGGAAACGACTGAGGGAGCCAACCTACCCAGCTTCGATTTAGCTCAATCTCCATTTTCACTTTAAGGTACTTTCTGTTTTCCAAATCTCTTGTTTAAATTCGATTTACTTTATGTTTTGCTTCTCGATTTCGTCGTTTTTTGAATTGTAGCGATGAGATCTGCGTGTTTTCCTGCCTAAAATGCTCAGGAATTGAATTTGTTGAGTTGTTTTGGTGTGTTGAGGCCCGATCTGTTGTTTGTAGTATTTTGTGTTTCTCGATCTGGATTTTTGGTGTAGATCTGTTGTGTGTGGAGGCTGAAGGTGTGTCTGTTGTTGATTGGAAGTTTTTCTGTGTGAGATATGGCTCTCATTTACTGTTTTCGGATTTTTGCTTTTGCTGAGTGGAAAGATTTGCGTGAATTGGATTGTTTTGGTTGAGAATTGTGAGTGGTAGTAGTTTTAACTCGTGTGCTATATTCGGTTTCTAGCTTTTACTGTGGAGAAATTTATGAGAATTGGACTGTGTTGGTATGTGTATTGTAAGTGGTGAGTGGTGATTGTTCTCACCTGCTAGGGTTGGTGTGATATTGTTGGATGTTAATGTAGTTATCAATTGGCCAATTGGGTAATGAATGCGAGAAAATGATGAGATTGACTTCCTGAGGAAATGGAACGTAGATGAGATTAATATTGAAGTGTTTGTTGATGATATAAGTATGAAATTGGCTGCTGAATGAGGTTTATCATCTGTGAACATGCTTTAGTACGCAATTCATTTGCCCTGTGTGTATGTTGTGTATATCTCATTAATGGTTTGTTTACTATGTAGATAGATTACTTTGTAATATTGAGGTAATGGTATTTGTGATTAACAATTATTAAATGTTTGCAGTTATAAAAGATGGCCGATGCCGAGGATATTCAGCCCCTTGTCTGTGACAATGGAACTGGAATGGTGAAGGTCAGTGACATATTGGATTCGTATTTAGGCATATATACACTTGACGTTATCTTTAGCTGTTCTAATATTATTTTCTGTTGTTCTTTAAGGCTGGATTTGCGGGAGATGATGCTCCCAGGGCAGTGTTTCCAAGTATTGTGGGTAGGCCACGACACACTGGTGTCATGGTTGGTATGGGACAGAAGGATGCGTATGTTGGTGATGAAGCACAGTCTAAAAGAGGTATCTTGACTTTGAAATATCCCATTGAACATGGAATTGTCAGCAACTGGGATGATATGGAGAAGATCTGGCATCATACTTTCTACAATGAGCTTCGTGTTGCTCCTGAGGAACATCCTGTTCTTCTCACTGAGGCTCCTCTCAACCCCAAGGCAAACAGAGAAAAGATGACACAGATAATGTTTGAGACATTCAATGTTCCTGCAATGTATGTTGCAATCCAGGCTGTTCTATCTCTTTATGCCAGTGGTCGTACAACTGGTGAGTTTTTCATTTGTGAACCTGTTGAGATTTTGTCTTATGTTGGAATAGTTATTAACAAGTGCCTTATCATTTGTTGTTCCTAATAGGTATTGTGCTGGATTCTGGTGATGGTGTTAGTCACACTGTACCCATTTACGAAGGATATGCTCTACCTCATGCTATTCTTCGTCTGGACCTTGCTGGTCGTGATCTTACAGACTACCTCATGAAGATTCTCACTGAGAGAGGTTACATGTTTACCACCTCAGCCGAGCGGGAAATTGTCCGTGATGTCAAGGAGAAGCTTGCTTACGTTGCCCTGGACTATGAACAGGAAATTGAAACTGCCAAGAGTAGCTCTTCTGTAGAGAAGAACTACGAGTTGCCTGACGGACAAGTCATCACCATTGGGGCTGAGAGGTTCCGTTGCCCAGAAGTCCTGTTCCAGCCTTCTTTGATCGGAATGGAATCTGCTGGAATTCATGAGACAACCTACAACTCTATCATGAAGTGTGATGTTGATATCAGGAAGGACCTCTATGGAAACATTGTTCTCAGTGGTGGTTCAACCATGTTCCCTGGTATTGCTGATCGTATGAGCAAGGAAATCACTGCCTTGGCACCCAGCAGCATGAAGATTAAGGTTGTTGCTCCACCTGAGAGGAAATACAGTGTCTGGATTGGAGGATCTATTCTTGCATCTCTCAGCACCTTCCAGCAGGTTGGATAAATTTTTCACTTGTATCTCTTCCTTTTCATTTTCAATTTTTCTTTACGTCTAAATCAATAATTGTATTGAGCATTTGTACTAATGTATGATTGTTTTATGCTGGTCAGATGTGGATTGCCAAGGGTGAATATGACGAGTCAGGTCCATCGATTGTTCACAGGAAGTGCTTCTAAGAAGAGGGCTGTAGCCTCTATGGTGAGTTTGCCATTTTATTCCTTTTGTTGGATTTTCGTGTTACTTGTCAAGGAAATTAAGTTTGGTCTTAAGTTCAGAAGTTTTGAGGTGGTGGATTGTAGTCGATTGTGATGTATCTTTATATCTTTCTCGTGCAGTTCTCATGTTGATTATGGTGATGAGAATGTAACGACCTCTTGTCTTTGATCTTGTGTCCTTTCAGTAGGTTTTTAGTAGTTTGAGAGTGATTGTAATGTACTGGTTTACCCTTTCATTTCATTTGTCGTACTCTCCCTTGGAAACAATGTTATACTTTGTTGTAAGGGGAATTTTTTAAATCTTAATCCAGTTTTTGGGATTTAGTAATTTCTGTGGATGTATATTTTGTTGCATAATCTCGATGGTTTGGTCTACCCCTAGTTGACATTCAATTTACTGCGGAACGGTGTTTTTGTTCATTGTATTGTGGATCTGCTCCCTAAATGAAAATAAATGATTCAACAGGATAATGGGAAATTTTACCTATTTTATTGTGAACCTACTGGTGTTGTTCCAGTAGTTGTATGGTAGACACGGAATATTTGTACTGCGTTTTTTGCTTAAGAAAATTCTATATCAGTGGTATGCTAGCCTATCCGACTTAAATGAATGGTCATGTTGCCTCTGTTAACTTGTTATTGGATGAGCCAAATCTAATCTAAAGCTAGCAAGAATTAAGCAGCTCAATGTCACTTGTCTCCGCAAGCTAATGTTCTGTAGGGCTGTAAGTGTAGGGCATTACTTGAATGTGTAGGTTGTAGATTGTTGGCAATCTTGCAACTGGAAAAGGAAGGAAAACTACAGTGTTCCGTTCAGTGAACAACCAATGAAAGGTGTTTTGGGCTCTTTATCTTTCCCAAAGTTTGCTTTGCTTTACAGTTAATATAGATCAAACAAGCATGTGACTATTGGCTTTCCTTTACAGTAATATAGAAACAACCTTTTGTAGTGAGATGGAAGGCTGCGTGAACTGTTATGATGTTCGAATGCTACATTAAACGAATCAAGTTTCGGTTGCAAGTACCAGTGAAGAAATGATAATAACTAGACTCGTGAGTTTGTGTACTGCACAAGAATATTGGGGTATTCTGAAACATATGGATACTTTAATAGGGGTGGAACAGGTGTTGTTTCCGATATGTCATGTTGTTTTCTGCTCATTCATTTCATTTCTCGATGAGATTCAGTTTTCAATGTTGAGCTATGTATTGTTCACGTTCCGCTGCTGAAAGAGGCTGTAGTGGAATTTTATCTTCGCGCCTCTAGACTTTTATTTTATCTCATGGGTCAGCACATCACATGGATCACATATATTTTGTGAGACCTACATAAAAATAGCCTTCATAAAATTTAGAATGACATCACTTCATAAGTAATTAACTTTGATTATTATGTAAGCAAACAACAATTCGATTTGAGATTATAAACATTTCTCATGATACCAGATGAAATTATAGGGAGGTATGTGGTTTGATTCCTGGTGAAGTCACTAAGTAGTTTAGAGTGTGAAAAGTAGTAGTAATTTTAACCGTTTCAATTAAAGAAATCTATCACATTATCGTCCAAAAACAATATATAATCACTCAGGAGGTCGCCTCGTCCCATAAAATAAATAAAATCAGAACTTTCAAACAACTTTTCATTTGTCTTACGAACCTTTGTTTCGTTACATAAATCACAAATATTTTTTACATAAGCTTCCCCAAATTTTCTTGTCGCAATCTTTTACACAAACAAAGATCAACTTTGAAGAATTTTCAAAATCAATCTTGAAACTTAAATCTTCACTAGGGACTTGATGAGAACCGTTGAGATACACAAATAATTCCATTTGGTTGAAACTCTGATATTAGTTGTTTAATACTATGAATGAAAACCATATTGCTAACACTCCATCCATGGATATGATAAATTCACCTTATCTACACTAATTGTAATTTCCCTACTATTTTAAAATATTATTCAAGTCTTTTTTTTTAATTCCTCATATATTTGAATGATATTTATGTCTCCATTTATGATATTTGTAACATTTTCAATTGTTTGAATTAATTGTAAAGTTAGAATTAACAATGAAGTCAATTGACAATTTAAAAATAAATTAAATATGAAGAGTATCAACCAATCAAAATTTTACATGTGATATTTACACACTGTTGCTATCTAATTTGCAAAATACATAACTAAAGTAAAAGAGAATTCTTTTAAAGTTATAATAGAAATTAAAGAACCGATGACCCACGCTCGATGAACCAACTGATGCATTGCACTTGTTCTTAAATCATAAATTAACAAATAGGAAGTATTTTTTTGATGTGAAAGTATTATATATTGCACTGTCTTTGCACATTCATCACATCATCATATGTTGTAGTTAATTATAAGTAGCCTTATGTTCTAGGATCGAACGGCATGTTGACCTGATCTGAAATGACTCTCAAGTTTATGATACAACCTGCGACTTTCCTCGTAGTTGGACGTTCAGTTACATGAAGCTCCATGCACCACAGTCCCAACTTTGTTTACAAGAGGGCGTTAGAATCGTCATAGCCCTGTTCCTTCTTAAGGTTCTCATGAACGAGTGGCTTGTTGTTACAATACTCTACTCGAGCCCAGTCATCCAATGCAACAATCCACTCTCCTGGTCCATTGTTTGCATCTCCAAGCACTCTTACTCTTTTAGACAACAATGCAAGAAGGATAACACTAATTGCATAGACATCGGATTTAGGAGATGCTAACTCTGTCATACACCATTTGAAATTGTAAGAAATCAAAATGTTTATATATTGGATAAATGAAATATGACATCTAGTTAGTTCTTATATATGAGTGATTTATGAGTATTTAGATGTTAGATGTTTTTTAAGTGGTACATCTTCTCATAGAACGTGTGAAACATATTGTAAGAATCACATTTTTTTAATGAAATAATACATTAATATAATAAATTAAGTTTGGTATTTCACTAAAATTGTTTGAAAAATAGAAAATATATCATGGTATGCGAGATGAAAGGAGCGAGTGAGTATATGCTTGGTATGAGATGTGATGGAGGTACATACCTGGAGGAGTAGTTCAATCCATATATCCTGGCGAGTTCCAGATTAGCTTCTTCTTGGGACTTAGTTCTCCAATTATATCTCCACTCACACATCCAAAATTGAACAGAATTGGATTGAATTCCTACAACATAAGAAGTGGACATAGAAGTCTAGATAAATGTGATATGTTGTTATTATTCAAAACAATAAGCCATTGAATGTTACTTTAAAGAACTTCATACCTTCACCTA
The DNA here is from genome assembly GCA_036897095.1 of Plantago elongata. NCBI lineage: Eukaryota > Viridiplantae > Streptophyta > Magnoliopsida > Lamiales > Plantaginaceae > Plantago > Plantago elongata. The sequence goes on from JAYMSP010002963.1 coordinate 11,444, forward strand.
ATATTACATGGAAGGTTAAAAATAAATTACAACAAAAAATAAAAAAATGGAATTAAAGGCGTAATTTTAGTGGTTGTAATTAAAATGTATTTATTATTTGTTATGTTGGATTACTTCATTCTTTTACAATCTAAATGTATACAAATATATGAGACGGTTAAAATTTTTTTTTTTTTCCTTAACGTAGAAAAAATAGACTTACGTGGTCAATCATTATGTGAAGCGGACTAATGTTTCTTATTATATAGGTTTTGGCAAGATTATAAAGATAGTCCACCAAGCGAGCAAATCGTAGAGCAACCTCGATCCTCTCTGTCCAACCAAATTCATCCATTCAAAAAATAATCATCTTAGACAAAGTCTAAATATTAAAATTTTACAAATATCAAAGACAATTTATACTAAATTTAAGCACTAATGTGTCACTCTTAATGTAATTACTAGAATTCTTATGAAATTTATGTGCGAGCTCATATACACCTCAAATAATTTGTGCTTAGTGAGTGCATATGAACTCGCACATAGTTTGTGCACAGTAAGTGTATTGGCGGAGAGATCAACATAGTCCACTCCAAATGCATTTACTACTCACAAACTATGAACTATGTGTGATCCATGTGCCAATCTTATGGTTTGTAATTGGCTATAAACTAGCAAGAACTTCAGAGTGACATTATTTGACAAGTTATTACCTTTAGTTATCATGATATATAGAGAATCCATTGGAGTGAAATCATAAACAATTCCCTTCACACCATCTCCATCACATTACCCAATAACAATTGCCACGTTATTGTGTAAAGACACTAGAGGGTCCCTAAGGAGCATCACCTCTTCCTATAAAGTAATAAAATCAACAAGCTTGAGTTGAAAGTTAAACAATATATTACGGTTGTGTATACTTACCAAGGAAATAGGGGATATGCAAATTGCATTTCAAATAAGCACTCACCTTGACAAATATACAACGACCTTGAGAATCATTTAGGCAGTTGGCCTTTTTGTTTCATACCTTTATTGTAACCTCATATATTTTTGGGCCAACATGCATCTTGCCCAAATAAACTTCACCAAACAGTGTCGAACATATATATCTTGTTGTGCTCATTGAAACCATTGGTGAATCCCACCATCTGCTTTGGCATGAATTCTGAAGGTTTAGCAAAATATTTGTACAACTTGTAGATATCCTTGTAGATATCCATCACTCGTTGAGAAGATATCGATATTTTTATGAGATCTAGAAATACCAAAGTACTGATGTCAATTGTAGCCCAAATGAATTAGCAAAATCATTATTAGCTAATACAGTGCGAATTCTAAGCAACTCATGATTAAGCAACAAAATTCACTCATTGAACATATTAAAAAATACACTAAATTCTATGTAAATTAATACTCCGTAGATAAATAACCTCTTTCTTTCAACCCAAATCAATGACAACATCAAGATAACCTCTCAAAATTAATAAAAATGACGATCCCAGCATTGTCAATTAATAGAATTATACCATAGATGATCGTGATTTTCATAAATTAGATCCCCCATTGCATTTCTATTAGGTATTAAGTATAAATTCGATTGAAATCCATGAACCATTAATAAATAAAGGAATTTAGGGGAAGAAAATGTACCAGATATAGGGGAGAATTGAATCCTCAATTCTTGTTCGTCATCACTAAAAGAACCTTCTTGGACTAGTGAAATATGTGAATCTCCGACCTCATTTTCCCCCAATTCCGAGCTAAATCCTCGTTCCATGGTAGGAAGAGCTTTCTCGTGGATTTTCATCCTCTTCGATGGTGGGTTTTCTTTCTCTACTATTACTCGTGTCGTATGTGGAGTCCTGACTAGTCACCCACAAATGTATACCCCTTTTCACGAATGATTTTCTCTTGGTAGAAAAAGGTAAAACGTAGCGGAATTCAGACGCATAATCTTATTAAAGAAGGAGAAGATAATGCATTTTAATTTGGTTACATCTATATATCATTGAAAAACCCGATCCATGGCAAAACTACGTTTAATGAACAAGAGGTGAAGTACGGGCATAAAACGTATACATCAACTATTTTATATTTTATTATTATACGAGTATAAGATGTTTTCTTTTCAACCTCTAGTACACGTGTACACGTTACCCGTGCAAAAATTTAAAATTAATGTATCAAAAGCACAAAATTAATTAATTATATTTTAGTAAATCTATCCAGGTGTATAAAAAAAAGTGAAAGTAATAAGATATTAATTTTCTATTTGTTAAATTTTAATCAAATAACTAAGTTAGAAACTTAACTATAATTAATAATTTCTTACTAAATATAGTCTTGTTATAATAACTAACTATTTATACTTTTATATTTATTTCTTAAATATAGACCACCACTGTCAAAATGGAGTTTATAATCATTTTTGGCCCAACTTCTTATTCACTTAGGTTAGCCCAACTCCTTTTTCACTCCAATTTCTCTTACTAGCCCATCTTCTAATCCTCTTTATATCTATACTTAATTATGTCTTTAATCTCAATTAATCATATCTTAATCCTTCCAGCAAATACAAAACACACGTTCTTCTTCTTCCATCGCCTTTTTTTCACCCAGCCTCATGGTGTGATATGATTTTCTTGATTCGTAAACCTTCGGAGATCTCTCTTCCAGGCAAGTTCTTTTAGAACTTACATTCACAATTAATTGATTTTGATCTATGACATTTGTAAATTTATTTAGGAATTTTATTTGATTCACATGGGATATTTAATTTTTACGTGTTCTGCAATTAGATGGAGTGGTGCATGTTTCATTTATTTATATCTATCAGTATGTTTCCAATTGATCCGGTGACAACGAGCGCAACTCAGTTGGTAATACGCTTCACCTCCAATCAATAGATCGAGAGTTCGAGTCATCCTTTAACCGTTTTGAAAAAAAAATCAATTGATCTGGTTTGTTTGTTTAGTGAATCTAGCCATAATTGGAATTTGTTTTTGATTCTCCGGAACATCATACTCTGTTAAACTTCCATGCCATGTTTTATTTGTAATAAGTGAGGTTACTTAATAATCTTATAGCCCGTAGGATCTTTTTCTTAGTTGTTTAATTACTAGCTAGCTAGTTTTGCAATGACCTAGGCATTATATTAATTTGGTGTTCTGGTGAAATTATGTGTGTTTGATATTGCTTCTATTTTTGTGTATGTTTCATGGCAGCACCACATTTTTGTCAACCAACTTGGGCTTGGTTTGTCATTGTTCAATTCTGTACTTCAACATTTACAGTTCAACATTTACAGTGTGCTTTGAGATTTTCTGTTTGAATGTCATACACATATTATTAGTCCATGCATTTCATGAGTTTATAATTTAAAACCATACTTTCACATTAATAACTCTTTAAGTCGTTTAATATTTCAAGTTAAGTTAAACAATTTCTAATCAAGTTAAGAAAGGACTAGTGAGGTCTCCCAAACAAATCGTGATTAATCAAGTTATGCGGTCATCATCGACTAGACAACTAGCAAATCGTGACTATCATATTAAACGGTCACCATCGATTAGGCAACTACCACATCGTGGCTATTCAAGTTAAGCGGTCACAATCGACTAGGCAACTACCAAATCGTGGCTAATTAAGTTAAGCGGTCACCATCGGCTAGACAATTAGTAAATCGTGACTATCCATGTTAAGTGCTCATCGTCGGCTAGACAACTAGCAAATCGTGACTACCCGTCTTAAGCAGTCACCATTAACTGAGGATGTACCTTACGATGCTAAATGAGTTCACGGATCAAGTTGTTTCCAGTCATACTTTAAGAGTAAAGTTTAAAGTCTAAGTTTAAGTATAACTTTAATTGTTCATAGTCAAGTCAAGTCATTGGATGCATTGTATTAAGTAAGATTAAAAGCTTTAAAATACTTATAGATGAAATTTTAATTCATAGCATGTGCATGGATACTTGCTCAGTCAGTGTTCACGGTCACTTTCTAAAATATCAATTTCAGGTATTGAAGTCGAGCTTGAAGTGGAGCGTTGCCGGAGCAGTGATCACTACTAAAATCCCATTAATATTTCAAGTTCACAATTTCTACTTTGTATAGGATTTTATGATTTATATATATAATTCCGCAACATATTTTTACTAGTTTACGAATTTATTTAAAAACTTCCATGTAAAGTATAAGAACGCACAAGGCGTCGAACTATATTTTAAAATTTTACAAATTTAAGATTATCAAATTTTTAAGATCGAGAACTGGCGCGAGTTGTATTTTAATAAATCGTCATTTAAATTCAAGGCGCTACAAATAGATTTGTCAAAATCTCTTTCTCATGATTAAGTTCCCAACTGTTAGTCAAAATCAGAAGGGTAAATTGGAATTTTTTTTGTGTGTAACAGCTGATTCACACTAGTTTCATTTTAAAATAATAGTGATAGTCTATATTTTCTAGTTCGTGGAGTATAGATCGTGAGTTAAGATTCCTTAACTCTTCTTGGAGCGCGGCGCTCAATTCAATTCTCGGAATTGGAACCCCATGCCTCATACCTCACCGTCTACCTCAGCTCCGGTCAATCGATAACAGGTATGAACTCTCCGTTTCTCTGACTTCCGTTTTGTTTCTGGTGAGATTGCAATCGTATTTGTATTGTTTACTTGTCAGACTGTTTCAATTTCAATTGATGTGTTTTGGATCAGTATTTGTTCCTTTCTGCGCATGTTTCAGTTCTAAATGTTGTACTTCATATCTGCAATCAACTTCATTTTGTCATCTCGCATCATTTTTGGGATTTTCGGAATTTGTTAAGCTGAATTACGCCCTAAGTTAGAAAACTGATTGTCAGATATACCCTAGATACAGAAATGCTGAGAAAAAGACTAGTTTCGCTGCCATCATCATCGGCCTATGTGCCAAAAGCAGGTATCCAGTTTCGCCCCGCTGCAGCATACTTTGCTGCAGCCTTAGCCCGGTGTCATGAAGCCGAGCTGTCTTATCTTGTTTGGGATAAAATTTGATCCAAACTGAAATTTCAGTTTAGGAAAGTGCCACTCAAATTCTGTCCCAAAAGTGTTTGGCTGCTGCATAGACTTTATATGGGACTGTGAACTGAATCTGTGTTTATGCTTGATAATATTAGTTTCTTCCTTCATTTGATTGATATTTACAGGAGGCTCGATTTTTGTCTATCCTTTATTGTTTTCCTTCCTAAAACAGGTGTCAAGGGTAACTGTGTCTGTGAGCAAAAGCAGCAGTTGAAGCTGCTGCTGGTTCAGTAAGAAGAGTGCACTACAACAAATTGGGACTACGAGCGTTGCTGAAGCCCGAGTGATTTGAGAAAAAGGGGACGCTGCTGCTGCTCCCTAGGTCAGCAAGGCCTCCAACCAAACTCAAAGATAAAGTTGATAGTATTGGACGTCTGCCTGCCCCAACCAAATGAATACCGTTTTCTCCTGAGGAAAAAGAAGCCACAGTTGCTTAAATGGTGTGACGGGTTACACATTAATTGCAAGGTGTGGATAAATATATCACAGATCGTTTCACATAGTTCCAGCTTAATAACTGTCCTGTTCTCTTATGGTTGGGCAAGGTTGTGAACTTGGCCTCAAACAGAAGAGCCAGTGAAAAACTGAAAAGGGAATTTTCTGAATTCCACAAAAAGAAAGTGTGATAAAACCCACAAGCAATTCCTCAGCTCTCTTGATACCTTCATCTTCATTTAGCTAGCTAACTCGCACCTCTCATGAGATTGTAGGCAACACTTACCAATCAGATGTAGCGGATGCTTAACGCATTTTAGGAGCTCCGTAGTGGAAAGTGAAATTGAGTTGTTGAATTAAGGGACAGGAAGGAGATACATGGAGGAGCAATTCGTACTCCGAGTGCCACCTTCTGTTGTGGAGAGAATAGAGCAGCTCTGAAACGAATCTGCTTCTTCTTCTGAGGACAAGGCCCTGGACTTGTCCTTTTCTGATGATGGAAGGACTGGGACATTTGTTATTGGCAATGATCGCTTCCCTGCTTCACTCTTGGATCTTCCAACTATTGTAGAATCATACAAGACTTACGTGATAGTGCATTGATCAAAACTATAGACATTGGTCAAATGATTATGGTGAGAGAAGATGAGGATAGTGTCCCAGAAGCATGGAGTATAGGCATGGCCTTACCCCACCTATGAGGGATGCTCAAAGGCGACGATTTCGTCGAGAACCTGATTTAAATCCTGAGGTTGTGCGCCGTGTTGAGAAGGACCTGCAGAACATAATGGCCGGAGGAACTGCTGAGAATATCGGTGCGGGTAAGAAAGTGGCTGCTGCACCTTCAACAAAGCCTAATGTACCTGAAGCAGGGACAGTAACTGGGGAGCCTGATGGGAGTGACACTGATGATTCAACATGAACCAGAAGTCTTTTCAAGGAAATAGGACATAAATGCCATAGAGATAGTTATTGGCCCACTTATATTGGCTATGAGACAGCATTAAACTCTACTTGTCGAATCTTATATGTCTGTCAAATCTCTTAAAATTTCCCGTTCCATATTCAAGGTTGTGATTCGTGTGAGGAAGAAAGGTTTTATTTAAAAAAAAAAAAAAAGGTTGTGAACTTGGGGAAGTAGGTTTGTGACCGCTAAATTTAAATGTCTTCTTGTTTATGACAATGATGATACCAAATCTCTGACTTGTGGAGTTCTGGTCATGATGACCATCACTTTTCACCATGGAACTGATGAAACACTTACTTCATGGTTTTCTTTAGGATTCTTTATTTTTAGTAAAACTTGTGCATATTCTGTCTTTTTTGTCTGTAAGATCACCTTTGTATTGGTAAAGCCAAAAATGGTTTTATAATCATAAGTTTTTGTCTACAAGAATGGCCTCTATCAGCGGTATTATACTTGAAAATTTGAAGCCGAGATTGGCTAGAGGTTCAGTTCTATCCTTGAGGGCCTGAGGCCTTGTTCCAAAACAGTAACATTATTATGAGCAGGAAGCTTTCAACATTACATATATTGAGCAAAAAGCTTTCAGCTTGAGCTTGTATCTTTTTCCTCGACTCTTTCCAAGATGAATATGTTCCCTTTGTCATCTCTCCCTATTCTCAAAACATCATCAACGTATCTGTCAACAGTCAACACAACAAACAAACAACATTAGGTTGGACAGCATGTTGTTCGTTCATAAACAAACATGGCCTGCAGAAAAACCGGATTTGCAAGGTTTAAAAATCAAAGACATACGTGATCTCAAGCCAGCCTTGAGGATTAAAGATTCCGAGCAACATCTCATAGTTCTTCCGAAACACATTCATCAACTGTTCAGAACACACATAACATAAATTCAGTAATACACTAGTACTAATGGCAAACAAAACGGCCCCTGAGAAATCCAAAAACTGTGTGCCATACCTGTTCTGGGGTGATCATCGACTTGTTGTAAGTAATATCAACTCTCTGCACGAAAAACATGTACGAAGTCGTTCATTCTTCTGAAAGTTGTCGTTCTAGATGTGACAAAGTATGTTGTAGCTGACAGTACTTACAGAAGGTGAGACAACTTTGAAGGAGGCATCAATCGTTAGCTGACCGCTCAACAGATTGAGACCTCTGGCACTGAACTTAATCATATTAACTGCTTTACCCTTGCTCATCACATAAAGCTCACGTTAGCATAAAACATTGACCCCTAACAATCGTTATGTGCACTGGAAACCTCAGCTTAGTAGCTCTAATGTAAAAACGGTTCGAGACATATGATTAGTACCTCATCTATGATAATGTTCTGCAAAAAATCGCCTAAAGTGATGAAGTCTCGCAATCCCAGCTTAGTCCTTTTCGACCCCAGGATGGTAATCGTGCTGTATATCAGCTTCCATGCTCCAGCTACCTACACTAGTATCATTTGGCACCAACACTTACTATTTGATGAACCAACAAAAGGATAGCTATGACATGTTTCTGAGATATTATTATATTGCTGGTGTATTGCACCTTGTCAAGGCAAAGAGTTGACTGAGGATTAGGATTCTGTGACTCCAAAAGCTCAACCAATCTCTCTATCTCACTTTTCTTTGTTGATTCAACTCCAAATATTCCTCTGTCAATTCCTGCAGAAGCATTTTAAAACAATAAGAAAGCTATCTAATCAAGAATCAAGAAACAATTTTTTCTTTTCTTTTAGCATTACCTTGGAGAGAAGCAAAGAGGTCTTGTTTGAGTTGGGCTACTGTTTCATCATCATCACCATTACCATCACCAGAAGCTAACTGTTCTGTTTGGGCAGCAGAAGCTTTGGTAACAGAAATCACATGAATGGGCTTTTCACCATATCTGACGGAGCACCAGGGGTGAGAAACTTTCGTTATCCCTGTTACGGCTCGAGTTTTCGGAGGGGACACGCGGGGAGATGGGATTGGTGGTTGGATGAACTTTGCTGTGGACATCCCTTCACACAATAAGAATCTTGGTTCTTGTCTTCTGGACTTCTAGTTCAGTTGTGGCAGCAAGAAGATGATTAATGAAGTAGTTAGTTAGTAGAGCGAAAGACATATATAGCCCAATATGTCATTTTGTAAAACTCCAGAGTACAGGATTGTGATCTGGTTACAAATTCTCCCTCCGGTCCCGGGTTGAACTTCTTGCGGGTCTCGTTATAAATTTTGATAAGACTGAATAAAGTAGTAGATAATTTTTTTTTAAAAGAAGTGGATGTTGAAATCGTACGTCTCGAAATGAATCGTGAGAAGTTGAACATGGAACAGGATGAGTATTTGTTAAATCATAGTGACTTAATTGAAGACATGTAGTAGAATAAAGTAGTAGTACTTTCAGTGGGATCACATGGAGGAGAAACATAGAATGAAATAAGTAGCATAATTGATAAATCACACTTATGTCAGAAACAATGAATCCCTTAACTAAAAATCAGATCTTTTCCCTTGATAGCTAAAGCATACTAATATTGTTTCCCATTCAAGATAAATGTGAAATGAATAAAGCTGAACAAAAATGGCAAAGTGTGTTCTTAGTAAAAAGTGATTTTAATGTAAGACTGTTGAAATATTTACCGTAAGTAGGTTCTGCTTCTGGATATTGTTATAATCCCCAATCGCGAAGTTGTGCTGAATCAGTTATAGCTATGGTAAGTGATTCAGAAGCAGCGATAGACGACTGATTTAGATTGTTTTTCCTCGCCTTCTTCGTCCTTGCACATTAAATGTGGCGAACAATCAAATTGGGGTTGCTTAGAGTCACGTAGGGTTCGAAGGTTAATGGGACGAGTGTGAATGTGTCGTTTTTTGGATGTTTTTTTTTGGATGTATCAAACGACACGTTCTTTGTGCAACTGTATCTGGTTTGACACTTGTTTCATTCAATGCTGCGTTTTCCCATTCATCTTTCACCAAACAGAATCGACTAAACAGATAGAACCTAGGTGTTAAGGAGTCATCTTTGATCAGAATGCGGATTAAACATGCACCAAATTTGTTAACTAACTAGGGAAATGATGTCCAATTTGGGTGTCCTCAAGACTGAAAGTGTTCAGTTTATTATGGCCCTTGGGTTACATACCATGTCTTACCTCTTGAGGTTCAAATCACATTTTCGACAATAGTATAGTGTTATAATTCAAGCTTTGCAGTAACACAGAACAGTCTCAGAGGATCAACAAAGAAAGTAGAAGTAGACCACCAGGAAAGCATATATTGATAATAATAGCATAACTTCCCAAGAATCATATTATAGATGTGAAGTGTATTACAAGCCAATAGCCAGAATGCTAATCGAACAGAGCAAACTCCGAATTATTTTGCATTAAAATCATTGCTGCAGTTTTGCAGCATGTTTGGTTAAGGAAGTGCATATCTTCTTCTAAGTAGCAGCTTGAGATTTTTGAGCTTCTTGCTGCTTCCACTGCTCTGGTGTCACAGCTTTACTGATTGAAAGTGCGTGAATTTCTTTCATCTCCTCTACTAGGGCAGCATTTACCATCCGGTGCCTCTCCAGCAGCCTTTTCCCTTCAAATTGTTCAGATACAATCTCAACAGTGAAACTCGCACCACATCTGATAAAAAGGTGGATATGTATCAGTTAAGGTGATCTGCTAAATCAATTTAAATTCCAACTAACATCACTATCTGAGTGTGAACTTACCCTCCAGAAGTGTCGATAACTTCCTGCAATGGATAGATAGTAGAAAGAGAAAGATAAGATAGATCAGCATCCCCATATTAAATAATTCCAGTCACACCAGTAAAACATAACACAATAGAGGCCTGATAAGAGTATTCGG
>JAYMSP010002964.1:0-21723 GCA_036897095.1 Plantago elongata
ATGCATGGTGGCATGATTTTGGACCTTTACAAGAAATGTTTCCACAAAAGGTTCAAGAGTCGTTCGATAGTTTTTCAAAAAATTACAAGATACAAAGTGGTTCACATAAATATCCTCCGATGCTCAAATTCTACAAAGAGTTTAGCCTTACCTGGATTCTAAGGTTCCAACAAAAGATATAGCTAGATGAGTAAACAAATTTATACTGGTTAACAAAATAAGCCGAAGTTAAATGGTTGAACAAAATGGACATCAGTCAATTTGAACAAAGAGCCATATCAGAATGGTTTAGACAAAATTCAAAGTTTAGCAAGCAACTATTAAAAGTTTCTCCAAAGAAGGTTCAACAAACTGAAGAGTTCTTAATGATGAAGAATACGATCCAACCAAGATTAGCCGAAGCAAGTTCCTTGGATGAAATGAAGTCAATCTTACAGACAGCCAGTGAAGATGGAGGTTCCAGCTCTTCAGTAAATTCCGAACAAGATAATGAAGATGACTGTCATGGAATATTTACTCCCATAAGACAAGGTAAAAGTAGAAAATAAACAAGATTATTACTTAATTAGAGATAATTAATTAAGTGGTGAATTGCCGACAAAAAATACAAGGTGGACAATTAAAAAGGAAAAGAAGCAATTATGGAGTCAGTAGACAATCATCAATCATCAGTGGAGGACAATAATTAGCAATGATCATTATAGGAGGTCACTCAGCAGACAATAATTATCAAAGGAGCACAATTATCATATCATGACAAACTCACTTTTCATAAAGGCCACCTACTCCAAATTTGAAGAGGCAAGATTCATAATTGTATAGTGTAATCTACCACTATAAAAGGACCTCAGATATCTACAAGAAACACACCAAGAAAATATAGAGAAGATCATTTCAGTGAAAACATTGTGAAAAAATGATGCATTATGAGTGTTTAAGTTTCAATTCAATTTCAATGTCGTATACAAGAAATGTTTCAATTATGTACAAGTCGTTGTAATCCAAACAAAATCATCTAAAGTTAAATTTATATTCAGGTATTTTCTTGTCCAAATTTACATTTAGTAATTTATTTATATACACATTGAATAATCATTATCCTTAATTAATTACAATGCATATTCATATTATATATGTGTGTGGGTGTCTGTCTTTAGTATCTCAGTGTGGAATGTGATCGTTGTCAACTACTTCAATCAATCTGGTTGTATACTTAGGTCTGCTAATAAGTTAGTGGGTAGTTAATAACCAATAAGTTAGTTGGCAAATGCTCATAGCTGATAAATTAATTGGTTTTTATTGATTAATTGATAAGCGAGTTAGATTGAAATATCAATTACTCTAATAAACTAGTTGATTTGTTAAATACGCATAAATAAATCGTCTAGTTTATTTATTATTTTAATAAACTTTCTGAACAAGCTTAAACTTATCTGATCAACTAGTGTATCAGTTACAAGTTAAACTTTCAAGCAACATGCTTATTGTGAAAATAATTTTATCAAGTTGATAAGCTAACTGATAAACTTACGTTGAAATAAAAAAAAATTGAACATAAAAAATCATATTTTATTATCGATAAGTGTACATTAGATGTACTATTTAATGGACGAATGAATGGATTAATGTTGTTGGTAGTTAATATAAGTTGGTGGGTGAGAGGTTACAACTTACAAGATAGTGGATGAAGACTTTAATATATATAAGTAGTGAAGATGGCTTGTCTTTTCGTATTACTTCTCACTTGTATAAATACACTTATTTGTACATTCATCGTACACAACACACACATAATGAACTCTCCCTTCTTTTCAGTGCGCTCTCTCTACTCTCTTCATGCTCTTCTCTCTTTTTCTCTCAACACGTTATCAGCACGATAGTGCTCAACCAACTGATAGAAAATGTGCACTACGATCTGAAAGGAAAAGCTAGAAGAAAAAGAGAGTTTCAATTGGCAATGAATGGTGATGATTATGAATAAGAGATTTCTTATTACATAATCCCTCAATCTCTCAATTTTATATACTACATTAATTCATTTTATTATGTTACGTTTGTGATCATATATTAACAAGTTCTTTGTTCTTGTATTTGATATCCTAAAGATGCATGAAAGCAACCTTAAGCGATGGCATACTCATGATGGCATACTTAAGATCATGGCAAAAAAATTTGATCGGAGATGACAAGTCATCACTTTCAAGTTTCGAATAATGGAACTTACATGTGAATGATGCCATCAATGAAGCTACATATCCTTTGAAAAGGTAATACCACTACTTATCATCTTTGAAGATAAGTGCTATTTTGTTTATAATTTACTTCCTTGAAGATTCTTTCTATCATATACTACATTAATTCATTTTATTATATTGTTGTTTGAAATTATATACTAATAAGTTCTTCCGTCTTGTAGTTCGTCCTAAAGATGCATGAAACAACCTTAAGTGATGTCATACTCATGATAACATACTTAAGATCATATATGGCAAAGAATTTTGATCGGAGATGTCATGCGTATTAGTATGATCACTTACAAGTTTCGAGTCATGGAGCTTACATACGAATGATGCCATCAATGGAGATACATATCATTTGAAAAGATAAAACTACTACTTATCATCTTTGAAGATAAGTGATATTTTGTTTTTAATTTACTTCCTTGAATTTATTTTTATCATCATATGGTATTATCTAAACAACTCTATTTTATTGTTAGTAGTGAATCATATTCAAACTCATATTTTTGGAAGAACACTTTTCGAGCGGTGATAAAATGCAAAACCACATTCTGTAAAGTGAATATGTGATATAGATATAAAGCCAAGATAAAGCATATGATATATATTTCTTCACTATCATCGATGAAATTTTAAAATGTTGAATATTTTATCATCAAAGATCTACATATCTTAATTTTTATTATATAACAACCAGAAGTGGTATTTGCTACAAATATATACGTCCACAGACATATCATGGACCATATAAATCCATCAACATATGACCAATATTCAAACCATAAATCCATTAACAAATGGTTCAATATTATAGCTTTGATTAGCTAGACAAAGATGGTATGCACACCGATATTAAACATATATTGATGGTGATGCAAAGAAAGTAATAACTTCCAACCTAAAGTTGGTAGTATTTTTCTTTATAAAATTTCCAACTTGTAGTTGGAATATATGAAAGATCAAAATCACTTATTATGTGAAATAACCAATCGGTGAGGTTGAGATGTATCAATGTCAAAAATCATTTATATTATGAGACAGTTACTAATGATGTCATGATCATTTGAGGGGAGCATTATATTGTAAATGCTCAAGTTTATATATAACCTCAAAAAATGAATTATGTCTTCTAACGAAACTGTGTTCAATGACATATATTAGATTAAAGTACTAAAAGGAATTGATATGATTTGTCTTGTCAATTATGAAATGCACAACGATTGTGTTCAATGTCACATTATTGTAAGGCCAAGTCCATATGATTATGTGTTGAAAGCTATCTCGTGTTGTATTTATTATTATGGCGCGACACAACACTAAGATTAAGCATGAAAATGAAGATCTTGAATTAACAAAAGTCATACTTTTAAAGTTGATCATTATTGATGTGTACGTGGCATTACCCACAAGATGATCTTCAATTTGAGGGCAAATTTTATTTTCAACACAAGAAAATCCAGCTCTGCAAAAATATTGACTCCCTATAATATTGTTCTCTGCAGAAAACTAATGTGTGAAGCATACAAAATGGTCGTATATTTAAGCTGGATATTATATTTTAATGAGCCCTAATCTTTTCAGCTTAGGGGAGAAATCACATGAATAAGCTGGTAAAAATCCGTAGAGCGGATTGATCCCATATATTTGAAATTCAAACTCGAACTAAAGATTCATCTTCATGTTACTATATAAAGATATGTTCGAACATAAAGTTTTATGATTTGAATGTTAACCCGCTATGACCCTATTTTGAGGCGTACAGAGTTACATATCAATTATAAAATGACATGTGATGTACATTTAGCTAGATATCTTACCTATTGTACTAATCATTCATTCATCTCAGTGAATTACGGTTCCAATCCCAAGTACAATACAATACAAGAAAATGGCAAGAATAAGGTAGTTGGTAGTCCTGAAGAGTTATGTATACCATAAAAGTCATAGATATCTGAATCTGGCCTATATGATATGAAATGGTACCTACAAATATATTCATAAAACAATTATTAGTACTGACTTGAAAAATCTACGAAAGAGATTTGAAATACCGGTATACAAGGAACCGATAAATGAATAAGCATATGCAAAATTCGATGACATGATTTATTGGACATGTAAATGAGGATCTTACATGTAAGTCCATTCGATGACATTATGGTGATAAAAAATGAACTCATGAACTAGAAGTTCTTATGATTAAACGAATTCGAAAAATCGACAGGTTTTGACTTGCAAGTAATAATGAGGGAGATATACTCTCAGATACTTAATCCCGAGGAGATTGAAAATACCATTTTTGTACAAACATGGATTGAATGAGTACAGTTCTTTGGGAACTAATGTTTCATATGTGAAACCTCTATACTCATATCAAAATCAACCCATTTTGATAAAGTACAAAATGGTATTCACGGCAATGAACTATTGAAGTATGAGTCAAAATTCTCAATACTCATGAATAGTAATATTGGCTATACGTACCAATGTTAGCCCAACCTGAAGGTTTGAGCATATGAAGAAGATAATGATTGAAAATCATTGTGCATCACATGAGCAATTATTACACTCTTTTTCCCTTTGACTAGGTTCTTATCTCACTGGGTTTTTCCTAACAATGTTACATGTGATAAAGATAAGGTCATGAAATTTATTGATCCAACCTTATAATATTCTGGAGTGATTTGGAGCATTGAAACTACATGATATTCCAAGTATTTGAAAAGCTCTTCCACATGAAGACGAACTACATATTACAAAAGTTCTTCTTCACAATTATCTATGAGAAGACTAATTCCATCGAAGTACATTATATTTGAAGATTAGCTCAACCACATCACATTTGAGAAGCTGATCCGGAAGATTGGAGTACAACAGTTTGAAGAATTACAATGATGCATCGATCAGGGGAGTTGGTTATGCACTGCACTCTTTTTTCCTTGACTAAGTTTTTATCCCACTGAGTTTTTCTTAGCAAGGTTTTTTATGAGGCAGTATATATATCGCGTACCAACGTCACCAACTAATGTCCATTCAAGTGGAGTGTTATGGAGAATTTTACATAAGTTGTACTATTTAATGGATGATTAAGGAGTTTAATGGTGTTAATTGTTAGTGAGTAGTGCATGTCTCTTCATATACACCTAGGCCCTTGATCTACCTTTACTCTTGTATTACTCTCATTGTACACAACACACAATATATAAGGAAGGATAAACTCTCCATTATCTCCATTATAATCTCTATTCTCTTCATACTATTCTCTCTTTTTCTCTCAACACGACTAGGAAAAATCTAGTAGGATAAAAACCTAGTCGAAGGGAAAAAGAGTGTAACATTATAAACACGTATAATTATCTCCACCTCCATATCTTTGATACATGTGATAAAGATAAGGTCATGAGACTTATTGGCCCAATCTTAAAATATTATGGAGTTATGTTATGAACATTGAAACTACATGATGTTCAAAGTACTTGAAAAGTTCTTCCACATGAAGCTAGCTACATATTACAGAAGTTCTTCTCCGCCATCATCTATATGAAGAAGATTCCATCAAAGTACACCATATTTGAATATTTGCTCACCAAATCATATCAAGCGTCATCATTTGAGAACTTCGCCGGGAGAATTGGAGTTTCAACAATTTAAAGAATTACAATGATGCATTGATCAGGGAAGTTGGATATCAAGCATCATCCTTGACTAAGTTTTTATCCCACTGGATTTTTCTTATCAAGGTTTTTAATGAGGCAGTATATCTCTCATGTACCAACATCAACAACTACTTCATTCAAGGAGTGTTATGGATAAATGTACATTAGTTGTTCTAGTTAATTGATCTAGTTAATGGATGAATGAATGAATTAATAGTGTTAGTAGTTAATATGAGGTAGTGGGTAAGAGGTTACAAAGTAGTGGATGAATACTTTAATATAGACAAGTAGTGGAAATGCATGTATCTTCACATCAATTCTCACTTCTATAAATATATATATTTGCATTCTCATTACAACACACACAAGAACGAACTCTCCCTTCTCTTCGTTGCTTTCTCTATTCTCTTTCATACTCTTCTTTCTTTTTCTCTCCACACATTTAATATATATTGGATCAGTATGCCAAACTTGTTACATTGATTTAACTAAAACATAAACAAAAGGTTTTAAATTCAAAATGTTCCCGGAACAAGTTTGACAAACTAAACCAGTTTTAATCACAAAAATCCTGACAACTCCAGTTTTGACAAGTAGGAGGAGTCTCAAGTTACATGTCGAGATCTGTATAAACCAGTATTTTTCGTATGAACGAAGCCAAAAATAAACATTTGATATTTCAATCCCATATGTCTAACTTTTTTTTAAAAATAAAGGGCAAGACACTGTTAGAATATGATTAACATCCAAATAAATCTTGACCGTCTAGTATGTCTAGACTTTAAAGAAGCCTTGACCACCTTATCGTCTAGTATGTCTAGACTTTAAAGAAGCCTAGCCAAGAGTCAAAAGGAATAGAAATTGAACCAAAGACCCCAATCAAGACCAAAGTGCAGAATACCCTCCACTGATTGAAGGGTGATATCCCATTGACTAGGATCCGCTCCAAGGTGACCAAATTGGCCACCTTCAGTTAATCAATTAACAATCACAAAGGACTGCAGACTGGTCCAGGTAGTTTGGAACTATAGATCAAACTGCAGTTTCCGGACCGGGTCGTGGTCTCCAATGTTTGGGTCTCTAAAGGATCATATTTAATCAAACTGCAGTTTCCGGACCGGGTCGTGGTCTCCAGTGTTCGGGTCTCTAAAGGATCATATTTAATCACTTTGACGACTCATACACTAAAAAATTAGAGGACAAAACAGATTTGGTACTAAAAGTCTTCCTAAAAATTTCACAACATGAGTACAAACTTATTGGTCCATCTGAAGATTACTTGACAGTTACTAGTTCACTGTGACTGTAGTTCTGATATACTGTAGAGATTTACTAGTCCTAATCACATATGTAATTCTCGAACGCCAGGAGTTTTCTTAAATTTCATAACATATAAATATGGCTACCTATCAAATGATACAGGCTACAATTGGAGTTGCCTAATCATGTACACAAACTTAATCCCAGCAACTTCCAGCTTTTGAATCAGTTCCAACAAACTACCTGTTACAAACAGTCAATTGCCTAGGATGTCAGTAAAATAATTGCTCAGAAAGGTTGGAACATGAACTGAATGTATGAACAAATCACAAAGCACTGCTTTCGGCGAAATTCATACAAGAGAGCTTGTGTGCAAATTGAACAAAAACCATATAACCAGAACATATAGGAGTAAAAAATGCAGACAAAAAATTTATGTATTCATTTCAGCAACAGGTGGAAAGCTCATAATCATGAAGACATGAAGGCATAGAACATTAGCTAAAAACCAATGGACTTACTTTTATCTACATGCATATCAAGATGAACACAAGCAACATAAATAATTGTCTCACCTAGTAATCCTACACCATATTTAACAGGAAATATCCCGGAAAAGCCCTTTTGCTTCATCATAAATCCACCTGACACAAGATAAGAATACCAATGAGTAGGTAGGCAATACAAGATTATAGAAACAGAAGAATCATAAGTTTTCAAATTTGCACATCACTGCATGATATTACCATAAATTATTACCTCATATTGGTATATAGATCTATCATCTAAAATTGCAAATTAGCCATTAAGCATAACAATCAACAGGCTATTTACGCCCTATATTTTTCCGATTATGGAAGGTTATGCACACTGATGTAACAATAATAACATTTCTGCAATAACTACATCAGATGAGCTACATGGAAGCAATAGATTGTGCAAAATAAGAAAACGTACTTGCACATATAAAGCGGAGGCAAATTATTGGTTAGCTGGGACCCTGTTCGAGTTCTCTTTTCAATCTCTTCCTCAAAATTTCTTGGAGGAAGGACTTCACATGGGCCCTCTATCAAGCCAGCCATCAATGTCCTAACTTTAGTAGATTCATACACCTGTAAACATTAACAGCACGGAAATATGAATGTTCATTCACAAAACAAACTGAGTTCTCGTGTACTTAACAGAAAGCTGGCACAACCGCACAAGCATCAGATGAATACTGCAAATGGACAGAAAGGTAAACAGGAATCTGTTCTTTGATCTTTCCAAGAGACAGAAGCCTATATTCTATATCCATGCTAAGATGACAGAAGCATGCCACTCACAGCTCATACTGTTTGAGAGGAACTTCAAATCGAAGTACTTTTCTCGATATAAAAACTTTTTATAGTGACCAGTATTGATACTTTACTACCACAATTACTGATTCAGAGTTGTATATTTGGTACCTCTCACATGCAGATATAAATCAGGAGAAGGGCCAAATTTTCCAACTTAGTTAAATACGACTTAAATTGTAAATATGGAATGCAAAAGGCATCACGGCAGCCTCAGTGTTCATCAACATGAAGATGTGAGATACTCAGATAGTGTAATCTAAATCACATACTGACAAACTTTGGCTATAGTAATTGTGCAAATGAAACCACAAGTAGTGTAGAAACAGACCAAACAAAGGGCTCGAAGTAAGGTGAAGAAGCAGATATGTAACGATTAAGAAAATACAAGGTAATTCAATGATTCTGTGGTGTATTTTGTTCTCCATTATAAATACGCAAGAAACTCTGTAATGCCTCAGAAAATCTAAATCACCACACGTTACCAAAAGTTTTTTGGTTGTTATATAAACTTTTGGGCAAAACAAAGAATCCAGTGGTCGGGAAAGAACCGGCACAATACAAAAACAATTAAACATAAGGTGTACATTGTAATCATTCATGTCCATATCAGAGAACAGAAACTAAATCATGCTTTATTTATTTAATAAAAACATTATATGCTCTTCTACAGTTTTACTAATTGATATCATGTACTTCGTTTACTTGGAGTTTATATTGATCCAGAAAGAACCAAAAATTTAGTGCAGTGAACGGCGTCTTTTTATATATCTAAATAAACTAATATCCAAGTATGGTAAATGTTTCATCGTTCAAAGTCTTGTTTCATCGTTCAAAGTCTTTATGTGCAGACATAAACACAGCTCTACAGCCCCCCAACTTGAATCTTTAGTATATAGTTCAGTGCCCGACAGCGCCATCACTGCCATAATTGACCAAATTCATATACCTAATAGCCAAACAATGTAGAGATCAAAGGTTTACCTCTCTACTTTCA
This sequence comes from Plantago elongata, assembly GCA_036897095.1. Classification (NCBI taxonomy): domain Eukaryota; kingdom Viridiplantae; phylum Streptophyta; class Magnoliopsida; order Lamiales; family Plantaginaceae; genus Plantago; species Plantago elongata. The sequence goes on from JAYMSP010002964.1 coordinate 9,491, forward strand.
AGACCACATGGACGGCCTACAGTTTCAGGCAAATCACCCGGAAAGTAACACTGAATTACTGTGACCCATTTCATTGTAGTAATCTTGTCCTCCCACATAACCTGTCGCCAGAAGCAGTATTGGCAATGTCAGAACAGAACATATTTAGGGAGCATACTGTTTGTGCCATAGAGACAGAAATGCCAGTTCTACAGATACACGTGCAACATTAGATTTACTAAAGTTACTGCACCAGTAGTCAATTAAAGTGCAACAGAAAGGGCACCAACTTGTGGAAAAAATCAAAGTCATGCTGACATTACACAGGTTACTCATAATATATACTCCACCCACGCCATCATGCATATTCACATTTTGAATCTTGATAGTAATATGTATTAATATCAGTTCAATGATCTTACATACTTCTAAGTTCTAAGTTCTAATACCATGGCTTTGAAGTAAAAGATACTGCGTTGATGAGAATTCTATCTTCATGGACATGCATGAGAACAAAGTATACTTATAAGCTCTTTCAAGTACAGGTACAGCAATATATGATTGGCTTTAATTAGACAGCTTACACAAGTCCATAATTTTGCATATATATGTTCTTTCATTATTCCTGTTTCTAAATTCTAATATAGATTAACTTGCACATCAGTCAACTGCTCTAAAATGGGCCAGCAAAAACCCCAACACAACTTTACTCTGGCTGGATGTAATACATAATAATATACTCTCTCTGATCCATCCATAACTACTTCACCCCTCCAAATTGGTAAAGTTGCTGGGTTTAAGCTGTTGAAGTAATAGAAGTTGTAGGTGGCTGTTAAAATATGAGAGATAATGAATAAAATGTTTGGGGGAATGAATAAACTACATGGGTGAAAGGTCTAGCTGAATAGGTTTTTTGTACGTGATTTTTCTGGATGCTTGTAACCATATCAAACGGACTTTAAAAACCTAAGTTTTGTTCCAAATTATCTGAAAGAATGAATAAGTAAAGCATCTTTTATGCAATGTGGTGTTGTCAAGTTGCTAAACTGGAAGTGTTAACAAAAATGGGACTGGCCAAATACAGAAAAGCAGGCAAGTAGTCATGGGACAGAGAGAGTAGTAGTTTGTTTCCAATTACACCTCATGTGCAGGCATTGCTACATTTATTTAAGCAAAGCCAGATCCCTGTACCAATATAAGGACCTAATAATATCAAGTGCAGTGCACTAACAGCCCTCGACTATCAACAGCTAGATACTCACAATTGTGTAATCCAGAATTTTTACAATCAGTTGCTATTAAAATGCATGTAGTAGACTACTACCTGGAGCTTTGACGGCACAAGTTTGCCGTCCTCAGAACGAACGAGAACATGATCCATAGCTTTATATACATGTCCACCAATGCAGCAAGATCCATAGAAGATTTTTTCATCCAGAGCCTGAGTTGGATCGCCAACCCAATTGAAAGCAGCAGGTAAACCATTTGATGAAGAACCACCATTGTCCACAACCCCAATACTCGTAACAATTTCTGAAGGTTTATCAACTTCTTGTAGCTTTGACGGCTGTGCATTGTTCAGAGTACCATCAGCAGATGTATCTCCGGAGATCCCAACGATATTATTATCCAGAGATTTAATTGGTGCACTTGCTTCAGGAGTTGGATTACCATGTGGAGAACTAACCGTTGCTTGTGGCTCATCTGCGGGATTCGGCGTAAACTCAGATTGGGCAGAAGAATTTGGTTTCATATCAATCGTCTTATCGTCGATGATCTTTTCAGATGCTGAGTCCATAGATGAGACGCCACCAGAAAGTGAAGACTTTATCTCATTACTTGGGCAGGTGCCAGAAACTACAACACCCATATCCCCCCTATTCAGCTCTTTATCATTCTCTTGAATTCTTTTGACATCTTCACCTTTAAACCCAGGTATTTGATGATGGTTAGAAGTGTTGCCTGGTATTTGATGATGGTTAGAGTTATTTCCTGAAACTCCAGTAGGAACTTTTTGAGGTACAGTGTCCCCATTAACTGTTATGCTTGGCTGAGGTACCTTATCATCTGAACCATCCACTCCTTTATTTGTAGTTGATGAAACAACAGGTGAACTAGAAGAAACTTTTGGCATACCGCTGTTTCTCATTACACGACCATATTTAGGTGGCAAAGGTTTCCCATGGCTTAATGACAAGCATTTTCCACAGTGCCATTCCCCTCTCTGAACACCCTTTTGTTGAGTCATCTGGAGGCATTTCAAGTGATAACCTTTCTCACAGGCATCACAGATGAGTATATTATCTATTTCTGTTACTGAAGACATGCACATCTGGCAAGTCACCGGCTTGCTCATATAATCCCTAGAAGGTGGATTCCATATAGGTCGCTCCAAAACCCGAGGTTGCAATAATTTTTGAATGATCTTTGCAGTTTCAGCATGAGGGTTTGCCACATGAGAGTGAGCATAGTTAGTGCCTTGTGAAGATGGTGCAGTTGTCTGAGCAATGACTGTCCTGGAAGTCGCTTGAGATGGCAATCCAGGTCTAACATTGACAGCTCCATCAACTTTAAGGGACATGGTGACAGGCACCTTATTATGGGATACAGCATTGGCAGGTTGGACTGGCTGGGGATGGACTGACCAAGTGGGGGTCCTCGAAACTGAGTTAGCAGAGTGATTAACTGCAGAAAAAAGCACTGATTACCAATGATGGAAACATGAAAATGAAACAAATGCACTATCATGGTTAGGCAACCTATCAGAGAAATCTCATGATACGCAGATAAAACGTTAAAGATCAGACATGTGTTAATTAATTGTGACATCTCCGTGTACAAAAAGAAATAAATTAACAAAAAGGAAAAGGAAAGAAAGAAAGATATAATAAGTAAATGGTTAAATTGCAAACAAAATCAGCCAACTTTTAATCAATAAGAGTACAATTTTAAGCAAATGTAATCGTGAAAGGTCTTCACAGCATGACAAGGAAATCTTATATTTAAGCATTAAAACCTAATACCTTGAACTTGAGAAGGATACACAGAACCATTTGAACGCCCATCCGGTCTCATATGCTGCCTGTCAGCTCTTGGAAATGCTGCCGAACCCAAATGGCTCGCAGGCAATGCAGTCGCAACTGGTCTTAACTCACTGGTAGGAAGCTGAAATGGTAAAGGTGTGGTGGCATTTGATGTGGCAACATGGCCCATGGGTGAAGCAGATGGTAAATTTCCAGCAGATATTGGCATGCGGGCTGATTTAACAGCATTCTCAGCTGCAGTACCAGTGTTCCCTTGTAGACGTTGAGCTGGGTGTGGAGTTGATGGCAGAGATAAGTCCTCAGCTTTTTCCATCTAAAACAGATTACAAAGCAAAGAATCAAGTTCCAGCATATAGTATAGTAACATTAAAGCTGAAATAGCAGTATGCAAACAGCTAAATGCAACAAGCAAACAGAATGTATGCCAAATAGTTAAAGAAAAGGCAACTGCTTATTCCAATACAAATGGTAACCAAATTAAACATTAAAAAACTGGGTGGGACGGGAGAGTCAGAAAATTTGTCTTGATTATACGGCACATGGAAAACAGAAATAGTAATAGAGCTGCTTGCTTCGAGTGAGCACACCACTACAATCAACTATGTCCAAGCATGAATTGCAGACAGATAGGAGGGATAACAATGACTCAGATACTTGAAACATCTTACTGTAACTTTTGCAAGTGCAACAATTTTGCTCAGTTGCTACAGAATTTAATGCCAAAAGGAACATACAACCACAGCTCTTTTTCGCCCGCAAATAACTATTGACTTGTACAACTAGCGTAGTAGAATGAATCAATACAATGTATCTTAGCCCAAACATTACAATTGAAGCATATCTTAATCTTTTGAAGCACTTGGCATTGTTATATACCAGTCCAGATACCCAAGTTCTTGCGGTTATGTTGCTTATGACCTTTATTAGGTAAACTTAGTCTTCCTCTCCGAAGAAAATAGAGAACATGAATAGTATAAAGAAATTACTTGGCATTGTTATGTACCAGATACCAAGTTCTTGGGATTATGTTTGCTTATGACCTTTATTAGAAAAACTTAAGAGGCTGTTTGGTCAAGAACTCTACTGGTCAAGAACTCTAGTTCAGAAAACCAGGTTAAAAACACTTAAAAACAACTAAATTTTTACACAACTCAAGGTTTTAATTCTATATTAATCACTCCCTTTGTCTTCCTCTCCGGATAAAATAGAGTAACGTGAATAGTATAAAGAAGTTACCATGATACGATCAAAAATATACATTCACACCTCCATTTGGAACATGTACCAAGAGAAGGGAAAGAAAAGGAAGTGCAAAAGGGCCCGTGCGCTGAACTCTACCCGACCATAAGAGGGTAGAAGGGAGGATGGACAGTTACAGTATACAACCTTGGCTTTGCATTTCTGCCAAGAGGTCAGTTCCACAAATTGAAACTGTGTCCTTCAGGTTAGCCTTGGAGCAAACTATACAAAACTCAACTAAGGTGGTAATTCAGGCTACACAAATCTAGAGTTTCTATCTCATAGAACAAAAACCCAAAACCATGAAAGTGCTAGGCTAAATTGCCATATTGTAAATATGGACTTCCTGTGTCATAGGTCAACACCAGAACTTGTCAAGCACCTAATTGGCATGTTGTACTTTCTTAATTCAATATCACGCAAACCTTCAATAGCATACGTAGTTTATTGACATTACAACAATATGAAGAAATATCAAATATTACAAAAGGACATCCGCATCACTGGTAATGATAAGTACTACATTATGACTATGAATGAGAGGAAGGGAAACCACATCAAAATCTATTTGCAAAATTGTATTGAAAGGTTTCTTAGATTTTGATCTGAAAGAAAGCAACATGTCTGTTCAATCAAATGCAGCATACTTCATCATTACTTCATGACATAATCCATCAGCTGAAGAAGATTTTTATCACATAAGAGATCATCGTATTGCAGGAAGAAAAAAATACTTGCCCACAACATTGATATCCTTCAGGATCTACATGTTTATGTTTTACAAATCGCTTAACTCACAAGAAGTGTAAGCAAATTAGTCAATGCAAGCAAGTCCAAATAAAAGAATCTCAGTAAGAAATAACAAAAACACAAAAGATGGACCTATTTCCCTCCATGTTCCTTTGTGGAGGTACTCCACGACAAAACTCCATTTAACAAATCATCAAGATTACCGCATCAAAACGAGCAAAACAATCATGGCACACTATATGCAATACCTCCGTGTTAATTGTTATTGAGCCTTAGGTTCTTAAATGTCATGAAGTTTAGCATGATGTTATTTCTCTCTTACGCCACCTAGCTACTTAATGGTGTTGAGAACTCCAAAGTCAAAAATATCTATTTTGAGATGAAGATGAACCATTAATATGTATGTAGTTCCAAATTATAATTATTTCCTTCAAACTAGTCTCCAAATGCATATGCTTATGTAACACAAACATCAAACAGGGGCTATCATTAAATGGATATGCACATATCATCATGAGCGAATACCCCAAGAAATTACATGCCAGCCAATAATGTTCCAGATATACACTTAAACCTCATAAGGTAAGAAATGGAGACAGCTAATGATCTACATTTGACATAGAATATAGAAATTTAATGGGAGATTTTGGTGAAAACAGATGTTTTTAGAAAAATGAAGAAATGCTAACTTATTCCACATGGTGTGTGATCATGATTTATATAGATTTATTAACAAGAACAGAGAGGGTGTCAGCATGCCCTCAAACCTTACAGCCGCTGCCCCCAACAATGATATATAGCATAATTAACCCTAGTGGCATGGCCTTGCAAACATGAAAACCTAACCACAGATTGGTTCCCAAAAAATAAAAAAACCTAATCACAGATAGCAATAAACCTTGGTCATCTCTGATGAAGCACCAGATCGAAGATCTGGAGGCAAAGCAAGATCCAGAAGGAAAACTCTAAGAACAAGCAGATCTGGAGCCTTGATGGGCCAAGGAGCAGAGAGCAAGGTATGATGCTCTGCAATTCTGATAACTATGCCTCAAATCTTAGTGAAGTCAAACAATTTCTATATAGGTGCTTCTAAATGACTATATAAGTTAAAGCTGGGCTTCAGATGTGACGTGGGAATGGGGTTCGTTATCAATTCATATAATCATTAATTTGCATTCAGACGGTATCTAGATCTCGAAATCCATGTCAGCATTAAAATAAGTAACAGTGTTTATTGTAGTCATATTTGGACAAAATCGCACCATTTGGTTTGGATATATATGTAGAAAATATTACAGCTAAATGGTAGGGATTACGATGGAATTGGGATTTTGAGGATTTGTTAGGAGTTAATGGCCACTGGACATATAAAATTAGGGTACTTATTGAGTCGTTTGATGTAAATTACTGATGTTTAAGAGCGTGAAAAAGAAAAGTGGGAAGTAAAAAGAGAGAGAAAGTGAGGCCCAAACATGTGATGGGGGAGCCATCAGCAGAGCCAATGAATCTTATGGAGGAATGGATTTTGGCTTTTGTCAAAAACCATGCGACCAAAATAAACAGCCTATATATATAGCAGAAAAGCTATGCTTCATCATGAGAAGGCAAGAAACTTAATGTATATATGCCAAGTATGAAGATATATGCGATACCAACATGAATGTTCATGGATAAATAAATAGACACACTCTCACATGGTACGCGGCCTTTTGGGTGGTTCAAAAAGCAAAACTGTGAGCAATTCAGCCCAATGAGATATCTGCGGCTCAACTGGATTTTTAAGAATTTATGGCACAGCCATCTCTTCTTTATAAGCATTATGCCTCAATGGCGAAAAAACAAAACAAAGCCAATAACAAGCATAAACAGACTAATTCAAAACTTGAGGGACACTCAATACCAGAAACTACAAATTCATCAGCCCAAGTGGTTCCAAAATTTCCACATTATTAAATAACTTGGTGTTTTGATGGATCAAATTTGCGTTAAAGCCTTTGAGCCTTCACTTAACGCCATGCAAACAAGCATTTAGTAGTTTTCACTTTCTTCTCCAATTTCAACTCTTGATCAAACAATACAACGCCAATAAAACTTAGACAAACTAGGTTCAAATCTCGAGGCACACTAAACGCCATGCAAACAAACAAGCATTTAGTAGTATTCACTTTCTTCTCCCATTTCGACTCTTGATCAAACAATACAACGTCAATAAAGCTTAATCAAACTCAGTTCAAATCTCGAGGCACACTTAACGCCACGCAAACAAGCATTTAGTAGTTTTCACTTTCTTCTCCGATTCCAACTCTTGATCAAACAATACAATGTCAATAAAAGTTAGGCAAACTCGGTTCAAATCTCAAGCCTCATTAGTTAACCATACTTCTCATATACTACATCTACATATTAATAAAGTCAAACACACAGAGCACGCTCCCGAATGTTCTCCAACATCTCATGAGTCATGTATCCATGCTCATATACCAACCCTAACTGTATAAAACCAGCCATGCATGATGCAACAATAACTCCACAAACAAAATTCAGCCAAAAACACAAAGAGACAAACATTCCAAACCTTCCGTTTCGACAGCAGCAGCTTCTCCGCAATCGACACCTTGGGCGGCCGAAATCCCACCCGCTGCTCCTTGAGCTTAACAAGCCCTAAATCCTCAATCAAACCCCCAAAGGCATCCCTCGGAAACACATCCTTGGGTGCAAAACCCTCACAAACCTCCGTCAGCCTACTCCTCGCGTCAGTCATGAGGTCCTTCTCGGCATCAGTGGGTCCCTTACCACCTCTCATCTTCCCCATTGCCGCCAAAACCAGCACCATCTCGGCTACCTTGTTCAATTCACTTCCTCCACCTCCTCCTCTAACTCTCTTCCTCGGCGGCACCACAACAGCATCCTCCTCCGGCAATTGGCGCTTCTCCGATCTCGTGTCGGAGGAGTCCATCTGAGCGTCGTTTGGGCGAATTGACGGACCTGCGGTGAAGAGGGGAGCAGGAAGCCATTGGAGAGTGAGGAGAAGGAGAGGGAGATAAAAGAGAAATTAAGCACAGAAAAAATGAGAATTAAGTAAAAATAATACAATACCTCTCCTCTTCTACTCTTGTTGGAGTAGTAGTAGTAGTACCCTTGTTTGGTTTAATTGTTTAGCTTCGTTCGTTCGTTCTATGGTTTCGTTTCGTTGCATCAACAATTCAAAACCACTGGACACCTCTGATTTTCGGTTTCTTTGTGTGGGTTTTTACGCATTGCAATACACATACGATTTGGGGCCTAGGGTTTCTTTTATTTCTTTGCCTATTCACATTTCCCAGGGCTATTTTCGTCTTTTTCGCACCAATACCCTTGTAACTGAGTTGTGACTTTTGACCAGCTTTCCTCGTACCGGTTCTAAATTTAAATTCATACACTCGTGTTGCATCTTTTATTAATTAGCTAATAATGAATAAAAGTCGAGGCATCATATTAATTAGTTAATAGTACATACATTTAGCTTTGTTTAACAAAATTAGCTAGAAAGTTAGTTGGTAGATGATTATAACGCTAAAAAAATAAACTGGTTAGCTACCTAGATGGTTAATTGTATGACCTAACAAACAGTGTGAGGGAATTGATGGACAAAATCACACCATGAATCCTCTGAATGGTGACTTTTTGCACATGTGTATACCATGAAACAATCAGTCATAGATCAACTCGCGTAATTTATAAATGTTTTTACCAAATCGCATTGTAAATGAATCACCAAGGTAGCATAATTAATACATTAATTCAATTTACACAAAATCATTTATCGCATATATTAATTGTAAGTGATTATCTCTTAATAACCTCGAGAAACATATTAATAACAATTATACACATTATCAAATCTATTCTGACTCACATGCCTATGAAAATAATATTATACTAACATTCTTTAATTGATTTTTACCAATTAACTACGTGGGTGTTTGATTCATAGAAATTCAGAATGCATGGATTAAATACATTGCACATGTCCCCGTCTATATTGAACTTAGTAACCCGAGTAACTAATATCGATTTCACTATATGGTGAACACTCTTTATGAACTCAAAGTTAAATAGCGACACGCATTAGTTTGGCCATGTGAAGATTATGTATCATCCATCACATATGATCATCATATATAAATATTGAGTCAATCACGGATCATGTTTAACGTTATTGGTTATATTGAATGCTTAATTATCGTCATGCCAGATCATGCATGACTTATCTTGAACTCATACAAGTTTTGTAATTCATGTATGGTCACTCCAAATCATTAATCACGACAAGTTAACACATTAATTAGTCGAGGATTACACCGACGACTTTGTCATCATACCCCAATCCTAAGGAATTGTATATCATTGTTGCCTAATTCAATGAACATCATACTTGCAAGTCTAATCCACGGGGTCGCATAATGATTATTTGAATTTAAAGATATATGTATAATAATGTGTAGATGCAAGTCTAATCCACTAACAACTAAAGCTTTATTCTCTTCATCTGAACAAAATTTAGCATAACTAATATTAACTGAATTATAGTATAAAAAATAACTATAAACTATATGGGTATTTTAATGAAATTTCAGATGAAAATAACATAACCTAAAAATATAAACTTAACTAAAATTAATATTCTTCCGTAAAAATTACTCCATTCGTCCCATCAAACACCATACATTAGGATTCTCACATAGTTTTATGCAAAAAGTAGTAATGATAAAAAAAATGAAGAATGTTGAGAAAAATGTAATTTTAGTGGCAAATGTATAATTTTTGTGTAAAATTGAGATTGTTTATTATTTGTTAGTGGTGAGTAACTTTATTTTTTTTAGTGAAGTATGAAGTTTAATGGAATGATTAAAAGTGACAAAGTTTAATGGAATGAATAAAAGTAACAAATGTCTTGAGACTAATTAAGTAACATCTATGATAATTTTGACCAGCGAAGTACCATATTACACAGAAGTTCCATAATCTTATCTCTTTTTTGGCTTTATTTCTTCTTTATTTCTCCCAGATACCACTTGAAGAACTACATACAGATTGATCCATTGTACAAATTCCCTACACATATACATTTGATAATTAGCTACCCTGAATATGATACAACACAGTTAGTATTGTACAACGATGTAATCTATATTGCATAATCCCATAGAAATGGCCCCAGCTGGTGCCAGTAATGCTAGCAACGTCGATTCATCCTCATAGGCGTGACAGTGGTGGGCCTGATTCTGAACAGTGAACTGCCCGAGTTGCAAAGGTATCCAGCTATGAGCCTATTTACATGAGACTTAACTGCTGCACGGGTGCCACGTCAGTACACACCACAATCCAAGATTCTGTGCAGTGGATTTGAGCATCTTGAAGCTCATAACCATGATAAACTGGCAACTGTAGACCATTGCTAAGTTTTACATTTATGTATGGCAAGACTACAGTCTTCAGCGTGGTGGACATTACTGTCTGCAAAAGTTATAGGCTCTATGATCAACAAATTGCAAAATATTAATTCCGGAATTAGATAAGGATTCAAAGATGGAGCATTTAATTGCTCATATGCTCCCCCATAATGTTGAGTCACCCTTCTTCTATCATTGAGTTGCTAGATGCAAAAACAAAAAGGGTAATTGGCATACTGCTAAGATTTTTCTGCTCCATACCAAAAGTTTATGATAAGAATTAAGACCCAAACAAAAGGCTCAAGTTCTAAATACTGTAGTTCTGTAATTCTGAATATCAGAATAAGCGAGGGACTCAAACAGTTTGATTTTTTATTTTTTGTGAGGATCAAAATACTATTCCAGGATTCATGGGAAAGTTACTACTCGATAAACTCAATACTTGATAACTAAGTATACATACCAAAGATCTGGAATATGATTGATATTTAATCTAATCAGAAGAATCTGAATGACTGAAACAGGTACCTGGATTAGGCGCATGTGGAAATCACCAATCTTGCTCCATCTAAGTGACATAGTGAAGTCATTTAACTTCAGACTCCCACTCACAACATTTCTTGATATTTCAGCAGAACCAGAACTGCTGATCACCTGCAAACAACAGAACTCGTTACTTTTACCCTCAAATGAAGCAGATGCGACAATGTGACCTGCTACAAACTACATTATTACCAAGTTCTTACTAAAAGAGGGTTGGTCATTCTCATTCTCAAAAATGAAATATTTCTCAATAGAGCCAGAAATCAAGAAATGTGGTATTAATGTTAGTGACTCAATTTGCTGAGCAATGGGATATTGCTCTTAACATCTGTCAGCAAATGACACGCTCACCAAGAATTGCACTATGACTTGTCATATAATGTTCAATTGTAGCAAGGACATAACAACTGAGGTTTAACAAGTTGTAGTAAATGTGCAAGGATGAACTATAGATACATGCAGTGAGAAAGATTTTACACTAAAAGAGATACATTTGCCACCTGATTATATAAGTTGACCGTTTCACTAAGCTTACCACGGAAATACACGCAACTGCTACTACTTCATCGTCATCCAAAACGTCAAGCACCACGTCTAAGGGAATTATTGCCTTAATGTATTGATCTTCAACTTCTATTATTGGTGGTGAAGATATAGAAAGATTCAGATTCATGTCACAGTTTGGATATGTTCTGTACAACTGGGGGATCATAAACCTCCACCAAGCTGTGTTTAGGAGAGATTGATCTGGTACTTTGTCGACCAACCAATGCATCTTGCCAGCCTGCCAGAGTATCAAGTATAAGCTATCTATATGATGAAAAGAGTCCTGTTAGCAACAGAACTTTACATGATGGTGTAAACTGAACGCATGTTCATGGAGCAATGATATGTTTTACCTAGATCTAAGTTAATGGTGGTCTTGTTTGATACAGTACTAAAGACATATAGGAAATTCTCAATTTAATCAAGGATTGCAACTATTGCATGTTGATTGTTGACCTAGATTGTATCTAATTAAACTCGTATTCATATCTAAATCTCAGACCCAGCAGTTAATTGTCTAAAATCTACATTCAACCGAGCTAGCGCCAACTATATCCACAAAAACATGATAATAAAAAAAATACTACCTCATCAGTTATTAGTCAGTTCATTCAGTTCTCTGGATGGAGAAGGTAAACACAACTACATACATACATCACACCTACATACACACACACACACACACACACACACACACACA